>CAXIVR010000009.1:657558-747558 GCA_964035755.1 Teleogryllus oceanicus | reverse complement strand
ACATTTTATGGTTGACCTGCACAGTTATTTTAAACTATTAAATACAAGATTACACGACTTTTTAATTACACTTCACATCACTTCACTTCACAACATTTGAAATTCACTTCTCTTTCTACTTTTATATTGCACTACACTGCACAACACGTCACCATACTTCAATACAATACTACTTTGAATATAATTATATATTTAGAACAGGAACGCATTTAATAGTAATTAACACAATAATAATAGCAATAAAACTATCAATAATAATCAAACAATAACTAATATAATAATCCAACTTACTAAATTAATGAAGTTTACAAATACCATTAGTTAATGTATTTTTAAATCTTTGAACACCTAGAGGAAAGGGTTCCAAGGCTGTCGCAGGTAACTTATTCCAGTCCGTTATTGTTCTATTTGTAAATGAAAATTTTCCAACATCTGTTCTCTGTGGCCTAAACTGAATTTTGTGTTTGTGATCCCCTACTAAAGTACGAAGGTCTACCCAATCGGATGTAGATATCTTTCCAAGCTGGATAACCGGCATACGTTTTGTACAGGGCACAGTCTTGCCTTAACTCTCCTAATTTGCAGACACTCCCATTTTACATTCTTCCTATTCCCTCGGAAAGTAAATTTATACGCTCTTCTCTGTACTCTATTCAAATATTCCTTTTGGGAATTTCTATACGGGTCCCAACAAACAGCCCCGTTTTCCATTAATGGACGAACTAGAGATAAATAAGCTAATTCTCTGCTCAGGTACTCTTTTAGTATTCGCATAGTAAAATGCAAGGACCTCCAGGCTTTCCCTACGACACAATTAACCTGATTTTTCCAACTCAATTTGCTATCAAAAATTATCCCCAGGTACTTATAAGACATGATTCTCGAAATGTTTTCGTTGCCTAAACGGTATTGAGTTTCATTATATTTGCGGCCCCTACCAAACGTGATGGTTTTGCTTTTCGAACTATTTATTTTCATGTCATTTTCTTTCACCCAAAAATGTAATCTGTCTAGATCACCGGCAAAATATCCTCGTCTACATTTGATTGAATAACTCGATATATTATCCAGTCATCTGCAAATAGCCGCACCTTTGAATATAAATTGTCTGGCAGGTCATTCACAAATGCAAGAAACAGGAGAGGTCCAATAACGCTTCCTTGAGGGATCCCTGAAGTTACTTTTGCTTGAGTCAAAAATTGTTGTCCAACTCGGACTTTCTGTTTCCTATCTCGAAGAAGCTCATCAATCCACGCCACAACTCTGGGGTCAATACCAAATTGCATTAATTTATGAACCAGTTTATCGTGTGGAACCACATCAAATGCCTTTGCGAAATCTATTATTACGCCATCCACCCTCCCACTATTATCAACTTCATCTGCTATATCCTGAAACAATGATACTATCTGACTCTTGCAAGAGAAACCGTTCCTAAAACCATGTTGTCCCTGAAATAGCCATTCTTTTCTTTCCCATTCTTTTCTAATATAGCTAGTTATCAAGTGCTCCATTAGCTTACATACAACTGATGTGAGACTTACTGGTCTATAATTGGCTAATACAGTTCTATCACCACTCTTGAAAATTGGAACAACGGTAGCTAGCTTCCAGTCATTGGGCACGCTTGAATTGTTGATCGAAACCTGAAATAATCTTGTTAGATACGGTACTATTGCCTCTCCACCGAGTTTAATTATGTCAGTTGAAATGGCATCTGCACCCCGCGACTTTCTATTTTTCATAGATCTAATTTGTTTTCGCAATGTGTTTACGTCTATATTAAACTGATTTGGCACAGCCTCCCTTGATATCTGAGTGAGTTGAGATTTTGTTTTAAAAACGGAACTGAAGTAGACATTAAAAGCGTTTGCTTTTTCCCGATCATCTGTAAGTAACTTATTTTTGGTATCTTTAACGATAGGAATTTCTTCTTTATTTCCTCTTCTTCTGCGAACATATTTGTAAAACCCCAACCAATTATTTCCCTCCCTGTCAAGAATATGCTTTAAAAATGTCTCCTGCACAATTTTCTTTTCCTGCTCTAATTCTTTCGAACAATTACAATAATATATTGTATGATTTTCACTACGATTTCTGTTATTGAAAGCCTTTCGAGTTTTCCTCTTCAGACGTCGAATTTTCACATTGTAATATTCGTGGTCTGAATTACTTTTTAAGTGTTTGTACGGCACAAACGTTTGCAATGTTTTATCTAGAATGCTATTAAGCGCGTTCCAAATTTCCTCCATGCCCCCCTCCATTCTCAGAAAACAATGGTACTGTTCTCTTAGGTAGTGTTGAAGCCCCTCTGTATTAGTATGTATAGAAACAGTTATGCACCCCTATGTATAGAAACAGTTATGCAGCACAAACGATTTCACTTTGGATTTAAACTTTTCTATTGAATTTAATCGTTTAATGTCATCTGGCAAAGTGTTGTAAAATAATGTTCATGTATTGTATGTGATTTTTTGTAATGAGCTGTTGATACTGTCACCTGATGAATATGATTTCTACGCAGTGTTATAGTAATAGACATCGGCATGTTCTGAAAATATATTCCCGCCCTTAAGCAAGTCATTTTTGACAAAAACCACTGATTCTGTAAATCAGCAGACAAGGTAATGGTAAAATTCGTAGATTATTGAAGAGAGGCTTACAAGAATCACGTGGGTGGGATTTGGTTCTTTTTCATACAATTCGTTTTTGGAATCTAAAAGTCTGGGAGCTATAAGATGTATTTCCTCAGAATTCTGAACGCGTAGCATAATGAACTTAATCTTCGACAACAAGATTCTACCTGGGATCAGACAGTAAGGAAAGGTCTGGGTGGGTGGTCTCCTGCATATTCTGCAATTCTCTTTGCCAAATGTCATGGACACACAATCCTGTGTTGCTAATGATGTTCAGGGAGTGTTTGACAGTCCTCCAGTGCTTCTTTTATCCATATGGGCCACCACTGGTACTCTGGTAAGCAGTTGGTTTCATACCACAGGAAGTCGTGGCCAGTTTTCCAGGCAAGCAGAGCTATGGTGGAGCTGAATTTAATTTAAAGTGATGGAAGTACTCCCGTAGTCTTCCTTCAACGGTTCCAGCTATTTGCAACTGCAGCTGTATGGAACTGAATACTCTCCCACTGCTTGAAGTGGGGGAACCTTGCTTTTAACACTAGTCAAAATTTGGCTGCGTTCCTGGTGCATCCTAAAGGGAGTCTTGATTGTGAAATATATCTGAAGTTGGCCGATTCTGTCTATAGGGGAGAGTGCCAATACAGATCTCGTGACAGTGTCATGGGGTTCTCTTGATGTTTGCAGGTTGTGAGTGAGTAACTTCCAAACCTCCTGATTGGCCAGTCACCTAGACAATTATACCTGGTCCATCAAAATCTATAAACCCAAGCACTCTCCATTCTGGCACACTTCAGCTCTGAGGAAGACTGGACGAAACATCAGCATCACAGTTTTGACTTGCCTATGTAAATCATTTGCATTCCCCATCTATGAACTTGTGGTCTGCTGCATCGTGGAGGGGGTATTGTTTCAAGATTAAACTTTTAACATTCAAAATTTTATGGCGAACCACACTCCCAATTATCTCCAGTTTTAGACGAAGAAAAAAAAATACAATTCATCACATTCACTTTTAAATATCACAAACTATAATTGAGGAAACTGCTTGTTTCCTCTTGCATGATGCATACACAATTTTGACAATGATGTTTCACGTGAAACTGAGCTATCTGACCCCACCCCACCCCACCCTTCATGATCTTTAAGACTTAGCTCTTGCCATTGCTCCCACTTTCCCTCCAGCTGCTGCAGGCAACTGTGTGCTTCTGATCAGTCTTCCTGAAGAGTCCTGAGGTAGAAGATGGGCAAGTGTTTCTGGAGATTGTACCTCCAAGCCCATGACTTTTGTCCAGTCAGTTAAGCAACATAGGCATACTAAATGGTTAGATACAATGAATAAGTGTGTGGTGCATTGGTATTGTAGATGGCTGATTTACAACCTCTGGTTTAAAAGAAAAATCCTGGAGAAGAATACCATAAATCAACATCAGTTAATAGTTACAAATGAGTGCAGGCTGAATTAAGGCGATTAAGGAAAAAGTATCTACAGAATTGGGCATGGTATAGAATATCAACACTTTAACAAATGAAAATCAGGCTCTGGTCGCAGAAGATCACTTTTCACTTAGAAAGAGGAAGATCTCTTAGAAATAAATTGTATGAAGTATAGAGGAATCATATACTCTAGGATCCAAGCTTCCTAATCTTCTCTTCAAAAGGGGTACTATATATAATCAATTA
The DNA here is from genome assembly GCA_964035755.1 of Teleogryllus oceanicus. Classification (NCBI taxonomy): domain Eukaryota; kingdom Metazoa; phylum Arthropoda; class Insecta; order Orthoptera; family Gryllidae; genus Teleogryllus; species Teleogryllus oceanicus. The sequence continues at coordinate 743,245 of CAXIVR010000009.1, read as the reverse complement.
TGTCAAAAGCATTATAAGATAAATTAAAAAATGAAAACTAATTTGACTTGCATCTTTAATTTTCTTTGGAAGGTGCACAGCTAGCTCTGGCAGAAACGTAGATTTGGAAAGCACCAGGGGTTGATGGCTTACAAAATTTCTGAAATACAGAGGAATCCACAAATATGTTGTCAATTGTTGGAAAATCCAGAGTTGAAGCCATCGATCATGATGGAGGTTTTTTACCTACCTACTCTTCAGAGAGAGAACAACAGATAATTATTTACTAACATTACTCCAATTGTGCTATGGCCTTTCTTTCTTTCTTTCTTTCTTTCTTTTTTCCTCTTTCTTTCTTTCTCTTTCTTTCTTTCTTTTTTCCTCTTTCTTTCTTTCTTTCTTTTTTCCTCTTTCTTTCTTTCTTTTTTTCCCTTTCTTTCTTTCTTTCTTTCTTTTCTTTCTTTCTTTCTTTCTTTTTCCCCTTCTTTCTTTTTCTTTTTTCCCTTCCTTCTTTCTTTCTTTCTTTTTCCCTTCCTTCTTTCTTTCGTACTTTTTCCCCTTCTTTCTTGTAGTGGCAGCACATGATATTCATTTCTTTGATACATCCCTCTACTATTTTGAGATTCCTGCATTATGTAGCTTAACAACTAACACTTTTAACTTGTGTGTGGTGGCTTCTGAGAGCGAAATTCCTAATTGTCCAGTCATTATTTAATCCATTTTGTCCTCATAACCATGTTTGGCATGAACTAAGTGGTGAATTTGAAAAATCCCAACTTGCAATTCTGGTACTGAGAGCAATGATTAATTACAATGGGCTAATAACAGAAAATTCTCTATCCTTTTCCTAGAGATGAACTGACTCCTTTTCTTGTGTCTACTTAGAGCTTAAATTCATTGGAAGATGATGATAATGGGTTACATACATTATTGATTAAGTATGTCACGTTTGTTATTGATATCGTAGGCTTCCGCGGCCAGAGTTATGATCTGGGCTGTCCGGGTGACGTTTGTTATTGTTTGAAGCTTACATGTAAATAAATATGCCACAATAACTGTGAAGGATCAGTCAACACATGACACAGTACTTGGTGCCGGTGTAGTGAAGATCCAGATCTACCAGATTGGAATTTTAGTGCACACTAACCTCTTACAATGTATTGTAAGAATAAATAACTCAAAATGACCACATGACAGTGATAACCTTTTTAAAACATAAAGGAGTCTCTAAAAAAGGCATTTACTTGTGTTGAGTAAAGCAATTTGCAAGCAACTGAAGGTGTAATGGCTTTGGTCGAGAGAGATTATTTATGTATTACTGAAGATTTCATTAGATTTGGATAGTGCAAGGATGTTGCATTATGTGAAATTCTTTAGTAAAATGTGATTCCTAATTAACAATATTGTATTCCAGATCATTGGGTCATCTTGCCAGCAATGTGGCAGTTTGTGTGGGTGATAAGCTCAAAGTGTATTATGGACCTACACATGAATCAAAGGTCACATATGAAGCAAAGGTAAGTGCAGAGGCAGCAGCTTAATGTACCATTGTACATATTGCGTTTAGCATGTGGGGAGTGGTGCCCAAGGGGCATGTGAGGGATAGCCTTTTTCCAAGAAGGGCTGGATTTTGGCGTGCACATTGTCACATCGTCACCTGTGGTTTCAGGATTTAGTCTTGAGCTTGCCCTCAGATCTTTCTTTGGTCAGGAGCATGCTCTTGAATGTGGGATATTGGTTAATGTCTGCTTGGTTTCAATTCTGGCTACTATCGCATTAAATACATGATGCCCCACTTATGTACATGTACTAGCACTCATTTGTACTGGCACGCAAAGGTATGGTAACATGTGGCTAACATTTATGCACTTATGATTAGAAGTTTCTTAACTTAGGTGTTGGGGTTCTATTTTTATAATGGTGATAAAAACATCAATGTCTACTGGAATATTGGTGCACTTACACATTTCACAACACACACTATAAAGAAAGTTCAATATGTGGAATCTCGAGTCCCATGACTCGAGCTGTTTATCTGAAGTTCTCTTCTCTACATTTTCACGCCTGCTTCGCCAAGTGTAATAGTACTGTACAGAACCAATTAGTAGCTGCTTCTTTGATTCTTCTAGCACCGTATTGCACTGTTATCTTCCTGTAGTGTAGGGGTTATAGATAACACACATGCTTAATTTCCCTGTGCTGACATCACACCTTGTCTGGCAGCGAAATTGGGTCTAGAGCAGTCCTGCTGCGTTGGTATTCATGGTAATCATGGTATTCGTGGTAAAGATGTGTTAAGAGCCTCCAGTTGTTCCTATTTTTCTCCTACATTCCCATTCTGCTTGTCACCGCACTGTTTCTGTTCCATGTCGTATCCTGTGTGATGTGCTTAGGGTGTTGTCTATGAATGTTGGAGTCATCTGTGCACCGTTAGTGTTTTTCTGGAAATAGTACTGCGTTGTCTTCTGTGTGCTTACTTTTCTTTCTTGCTATGCCTGGTTTCCAGGTTGTCTGCACTGGTTTCTCTTGCCTTCTATTTGCTCTTAATAGGTGCTGGGTGTCTACAACAATTGTGTTGCTTGCTTGCAATGCTTGTGCACTGAACCTTCAAAAGGTTTTCAATTAACCAAACACAAGAATATGCCATTGCATGTCATCTTGTTATGGAACTGCTGAGCTAGAATTCTTATTCATCGTGCAGGAGTGTTAAGTGAAGTATTCCTTTTTTTGTTATACACTGGTTTGAAGGGTCATGGATGTGAGTTGTGAATGGAGGGTTCGTGTGGCCTGCACATCTTTTTCTCTTTCTCTAAATGCTATATCCAGCAGGTCATGCAATTCTCCCAAATTTGAAAACATTATTGGTCATGATACTTGCGTGATAACAAAATCAAAGTGATTATAGCATTGTTCCTACAGTAATGTTATATCTAGTAATGCAATTCGTTTCATTCATTGAGCCAGGTGCTTAAGAACGAGGATGCTCTAGTTACTCATTGAACTTGCTCTAGATGTTGTCTTTTCTCCTGTGCGTTCTCCAATATTTCAAAAACTGATCATGTAGAAGATACATTGGCAAAAATGTTTTTTCTTCAACTACAACCAAATATCTATAAATCTTCTGTTCAATTATTTTATGTACCAGGTGTGCAGATATAAAGATTTCTGATCTGCCACCTGCCTCCATCCTTTGCTTTTGTTGCTTCTACAGTCATTTCATCTGTCTAAATGGTCACATACAGTGTGAGATCAGTGGAAACACCTACAACAAAAACAATTGTTCTGTAATAATTAGGAAGGTCAGTTGATGTGGAGAATGTAATGAACTCATAGCACTTGCTGAATTTCCCTGGGTTAGTAAGTATTTGCAGAAGCTAAAACACTTTTATACGGGGTGGATTAATGGTCTGTGGTGGTGGTGGCAGCAGCATTGACACCAGTGACTGATGTTGTGTGACACATGTGGCTTCAGGCCCAAAACATAATTTGTTTAAATGATAGGAGTAAGAATGAAAATTGTCCTCAGAGATAGTCATGTTGAAACATCAGTAACTGGCATGTCTTGCTTGAAAAAACAACCAAACCAAACCAAACCAAAACCAAACCCAAAGAAGACACTTAAATTTGTTTCATGGCTGGTGGGTACAATTTTTTTAAAAATTTGGCTCTGTCCTCATGACGAAAGCACTCCACTTGACCAGCTATCTGTTGTTGGTTGTAGGTGCTAGATATCGAAGAGGATGGTAGCGAATGCATGTATCTGGTGCATTACACGGGCTGGAACACTCGGTACGACGAGTGGATCAAGCGTGGGAGAATTGCAGACAATCTGAGCTGGACGCCTTCTAGAGCCAAACGCCAGAGGCAACAGCAGTCTCAGCACAAGGTAACCGGGCCTCCCATCCCTCACACTTGCCCACCCGCCTGCTCGCCTGCCCGCCGCACCAGACACAGCCTGTGTGTGCTTCATTTTCATTTCTCTGTCTGCTATTCAATATATTTTTGTTTTGTTTTGTACATTTGACAATTGATGCTTGTGTAGCTTTCTGGAGTGCAACATGTGTTGCAGTGGTGAGTTTGAAAACAAACATTCATATGAGCAGGTGTATTTGTATGTGTGTGTGTATATGTTTTATATCCCTTGCATGTTTCTATCTGTGTAATTAACAAAACTCTTATGTTTATATATACTGTTCATTAGAATGCCCATCAAGTTTTTGTCTTGTATAATATTAAAAAATTTCAGAGAACATAGCAAATGGACTTCATCATAAATAAATTGCCAAACTTTGCAGACATCTCGGCCATCTCATGGGAAACGTGGAAGGCCCTCAGTCTCAAATCGAGGACAAGATGGAATGCCTAACCCACCACGGTCTACCACACCCTCTTCAGTAACATCGTCTTCAAGTCGCACAAAATCGCCTGCAACACGATCAACCCCTCGAACTGGACGCACTGTTGGTGATAATGCATCTCCGGGTCATGAATTCAGACGTCGAACACGAAGAATGTCAGGCCACACAGGTGTGTGTTTCTCCATGTGGCTTTGTATTTGTATGAGGAAACAAAACTGAAGTTGGAATGCTTTGTTTGTTCATAGTTAACATACACTATGCAATTTTGACCGAGTTAATTTTCAAAAGTACAATGAATAGATGTGACTATTGTATTTCTTATTACATTACATAACTACCAAGACATAATCTGAAGTGATTGAGAATTTTCTGAAGTTAAATCTTATTTTTGCAATTAAAATATTACTGCTGTTTTCTCTATCACATCTGGATTTGTCTCAAAGTTTTCATGGAAATGGGGGGTGGGGGTGGAATAAATATTTCATATCATGCTTCAACTATTCGTTAGCAAAAGGAAAAATAAAAATATCTATCGAACTTGTAACTGCCAATTCATCAAAATTCTTAGGTTCGCTTTCATTATATTGTTACTTTTGTGAACAATTGCAGATCTTGCTAACTAAACAAGAGGATAATTAATTTCTTTAGTTTGAGTTCTCCTGTGAAACCTCAGGACAAGTATCAATCAGAAATATGATTTCTTAGTTCCACATTGGATGAAAGTGGACTTTTATCTTTTACATTACATTGGGACCATTAATGCCTCCATTCAAACAGCACACTTGCTGTGGAGAGTATGGCATTACATTGCCAAAGTATGCATAAGATATTTTCTTCACAATAAAATCTTCACAAACTTATCAAGTATCAAGGGAATTATGACCACTTACTGCTGCCTTTGAACGATAAATCCACATAGAAATAAATGTAATGTAATGAATATGTTTTTGCAATCTGATTATAGAGTAGTACTATAATTTACATAAATTATAGTGAACAGTCTCACACTAATGGGATGTGAAAATCAGTGACAGGACAGTTCTTTATTTCCCCTCTATCTTTGTGTAGGGAGAAAGGTGGTGTTTCATTGTTTAGGACTTAGATTATTAGAACCTTTTAAGTGGTTGTTTCTTATTGATAGATAGATGAAAAATATATTTAAATTTTGCAGAAAACGATTGTAATACATTGCTAAATGCATATAGCATTGGTACTTGAAATGAATATACAGTATATTTTTCCTTGAATTATTGTGCAATTTATTCTGGTGTCCATATTAATCAATTTTTTCATACTTAAGGACAATAAGAAAAAAAAAACTCCATTCTTGTATATAAAAAATGTTTACATCTTTATTATATCTTCATACAATATTTATTTTAATAATTTTTCAGGTATTGTTGTCATTCCATCTTCCAACTATAATAAGCTATAATTATAAAATTGTGAAACATGTGGTACCAAATGAAAGTAAAAAAAAATACATATGTGAACAATTTAACACCATCAACAAATGTAGCGAGGGAAAAAAAAGGAAAGAAAAAAGAAAAGAAAAAAAAAGCGAAATAAGGCTTACATTCCATGTACAAAAAAGATAAAAATAATGTCGAAGAATATTCCAAAAAAGAAACAAATATCCTTATAATAGTTTTATTATTTCATCTATCATTTGAAACTGTCCAGTGGAAAGAAAACTGATCCAAGTTCTATTGGTAATGCCAAGCATGAGGTGGTTAAATTTTAAGTTAGAAACAGTTAACCTCCATCGACAAACAAGTTTTAAAAAAAGGGGGGAAAGGGTAGGAATGAATTTTCAAATAAAAAGAAGAGAAAAATAAAATATACCGACCAAACTTAAAAAATATAAGTAGGTTAGAGAAATTTAGATTATCATAAATATTAAGAAATAAATTATTTTCAAGGATTGTGTTCATGTTATAATGACTTTTAATATATAAGCATTCTGAAATTGATCTGGGAGATTGTTTTTTTTTTTTTTTTTATCAAGAATGGAAACCTTTGAAAAATCAATTTTGTGTTCAAAGTTAATCCATTGTGAGATTGAATTTTGTTTTGAGAGAGATTCCTTAATGTTTTTCATGTGCTCTTTTAATCCATTTATTTATTTTTTTATTTTCACTTAGTATTAATAAAATGTATAAAACTTGATTATTTATTAATCTATTTTTGAACTATTGACCACCTACAAGAGGAGGTTAAAATACATCATTGGTAACTTTATTTCAGTTGTTTATTTTTCGGTTTATCGAAGATTCTCCAAGAGTACTCTGGGGTCTGAACTGAAATTTGTATTTGTTTGAGATTCCGTTTACAAGAGAATGTAGTTGTTAAACTATAATGGATGGATTACAAAATTTTAATTCTTTCACTATTATGAAAAAAGAAAAAAAAAAAAGAAAAAGAAAAAGGAAAAAAAAAAAAAATCGGGAATACCAGTTGCATGATTTTACACTTGTAATGGGGTTTATTTTTACTTTTTTGTTACTACTTTTGGAGTATAAAGACAGTTTTGTAATGCTCCAATGAAGGATGCTGTATTTTCAACAGAACAATTCATTTTATGGGTTCTTGATACTGGAAAAATTAATAATTTAATATATATATGTATTTTATATATATATATATATATATATATATATATATATATATATATATATATATATATATATATATATATATATATATATGTAATGGTTTGGATTCTGAAGACCTAAAAATTGTTTCAAAATGATTTTTAAAGTGACTTAAAAATTAAAGAAAAATTATCTGTAAAATTACTTAAAGATAAGGGGAAGTTATCTTTTTTTTTTTTAATTCTAAAAAATTTTAAAAAACGTTAGTGGCTAAACCATTGGCAGGATTTTCAGCAAAATTGATCATGTGAGATTGATCTGGCTGATGTCATTGCCACTTGAATTTGAAATGTATATTTCAATTTTTGAAGGGTTGTAATGTAAAACCCCGAAGTTCCTTTGGAAACTTTTCATTAATTGCTTCAGATACTTTCTTTAATTTTTTCTCAAAGATGGCAAAATATACTTATAAAAATGGTGCAGGTTCAATTTTCACTGAAACCTCAAGAGGAGGTAGTGGATTAAGATCGGCAAAACTGTTTCCAGGAATAAAATCATGTTGAAAATCGTAATTGAAGTGTTAAAAAAAAGTTTTTACTGTATTTTAGTCAATTTAACTGGAGTACTTCGTACAAATGAAAAAAACCTGTTTTTTAGCTTGTTATATAGGTTTTTATTTTTTAACGTTACAAATTATAAAATGTGCAAACCGTGAATAAATTTAACGTAATAATGCCAAAAGTTTGCAAATATAACGCAAACCATGTCAATATACACGCACACACACACGATAAATAAGAACTTATTACATTACTGTTTTATTTATATTGAGCTGTTGGGTGCAAAATATAAGATACAAGATTGAAATTTTGTTGATTGAAAACTTATGTGATCTAAGTAATTTGTTGGTAATAAAGCACTCAGCAAACCATGATATACACAACTGATCAATTTATCAAAGTACTCAAAGGCCAACTGGTCTTGGGCTACAGTGTCAGTGTGAAAAATGGGTTAATTATTTGATTACAGAGTTTGTAATATTTATTAATTCTAACTCTAATTTGTAATTGTTCTCATTCTTCCCAGATGTCTCGGTGGCCACAGATTCTGATAGCGAAGAGTTTGAATCCGAAGCAGAACCTGAGAATGAAATGGCTCAAACACGTAGTCGAACAACTGAGCAGAGACGCAGCGTTTCATCTAGCACAAGTGCAACATCAGCATCAGTGACTCGGCAAACTCCTGACAAACGTGAGCCGTCTCCTGGAACATCTGTGCCTACTCCAAAAGAAGAACCAGTCCGTCGGGCAGTACCTACCCGAAAGAAGACCTCTGGTGGTGGTAAAAAGAAAGATTCGCCAGCAGCAGTAGCACAACAACCATCACCTCCGCCACCTCCTCCTCCACCACCACCACCACCACCTCCACCTCCTCCACCACCACAGTCATCATCATCATCATCATCATCGTCATCATCACTTCTTCCATCTACAATAACAGAATCAACATTGTCTACACCTTGTGCAGCACATGTGTCAACATGCACAGAAGACAATGAAGATGAGAAACCAGTAGCAGAAGTAGTAATTACTGAACAACAGCACTCTGCAGAAAAACGAAGAAGTCGTAGGGGAAAGCGTTCTCCTGCTGCAAGTTCGCGTTCACCTCCACAACGATCGAAACTTACTTCAGATGTTAAAATGGAGATAAAAGCAGAAATGAGTGCAGGTACAGAAAGTGAAGAGGATTCAACACAACCCAAAGGTCGAGATTTTGATTTGAATCAAATTCGGTCTGAGCTTAAGGGTATTGAGAAGGCAGTTAAATCACCGCTAGAGTTGAACCCAGTTCAATCACATGGTGATGCTGATGATGAGGAGGATGATGAAGAAGAAAATGATGAGGTAGGCGTAGCCATAAAGGTGGAGGTAAAAGAAGAGGAAGATGTAAAAATGGAGGTGCAGGAATTGAAAACAAATGTCAAAGCAGCAAGTGTTGTACCTGCTCTTTTTGCTGACATTGAGGATGAGGATGAGGAGGAGACATTCAAAATAACACCGAAAGATCTATTAGCAACTGTAACAATGTCACCAATGGGAACCTCATCTTTAATGGAGGAAGAAGAAGATGTTTATGAATTCAAAGAACCGGAGCCATTTGAATTTGAAGTTCGAAAGAGGGAATCGCCAGATTCGAAGGGACTGACAAGGAGACCTGGTGGCACAGCTACACGTATTTTAGAACTTCCTGCTTCTGCTCCTGATGTACCACCTGCCTTGACTAATACTTCAACTGCAGCTTCTCTTGCACTAACGCGTCCTCTAGATACTAAATCACCTCGTAAGCGGATCATTCGAACACCAACAAAGGATTCAACGGCATTGGAAGGTGGAAAGAAAGTCCGGCGAACTCCACAGAAAAAATTATCTTCTGAGATAAATAAAAATACAGTCGAAACGAAAGAACTATCTGTTTCTGATCCTTCTTCTTCACGAATACAACTCCCAACTTCAGAACGAGTTCCACTATCGTCTTTTGTTCCTTCATCTTCACTCTCTCGTAAAACATCCTTAGAACATACTTATGAGAAAGTGTCCCCCTTAGATATTTCACCATCTACCCCTGCATCTCATACCCTTAGAGGAAAATCAACTTTGGGGGTGAGGACTCTGATTGTGACAAGCCCTATTCCTGCACCTGGTGTTGATGAAAGCCCTGTCAGCCCCCCATTGCTTAGCCTGCCAGACGATGGGGGAGGGGAGGATGAAGAGGAGGAGGAGGAGGAAGAGGTTCTGTCCACTCGGAAGTCACCGGAACTTGGTTCTTTGAGAAGCATGTTGAGTGAATCCCATGATGATGATTATGATGATGACCATGAGGATAGGCTTGTGATCTCAGAATCAGATGATATGGTAACTGAAACTGCAGAGCCATTGTTCAGTTACCAACAAGGAGACCACGAAGACCTCTTCCCTACTCTCGTCACCTCTGCTGCAGTAGTAACTGCAGTGGGCACAGATGTCAGCAAGACAGAGGACCCTCCGTGCTTATCACCAGCAGCAGCTCCAAGTGGTATTTTTCATGGTTTCAGTTCACCTGCCCAGGAATTTGCAGAAGCTTCTTTAGGAGTTAAATTCCAACAAAATTCCATTTTTGGACATTCACCATTACAGCAGCAGAACCAATTTTCTCCAAAATCGGAAAAAAAGATCAACAGTCTCATTCATGGCAACAAACACATTACTTGCACAAGAACAGCAAACAAAGCCACTTCAAGAACCGTTCCAACTGCCAAAACTGCAGAAAGAACAGCCACAATCATCAAAACAATCAAAAGACCCTTTTCCACAAGTTCAACAGGTGCAAGACAGTATACCAGTCACAAGAAGCCAACAACTCCAGCAAGAACAAACACCATTGTTTAAACAATTGCCAGAATCACTTTTATCGTCCAAACCTCAGCAAGAGCAATCTCAGTTGCCAAAATAAAACAGCTACAGGAACCTCCTCCACTTCTAAAACAACAGCAGGAACTACCTCATTTGGTGAAACATCAAGAAAGTGGTCTCTTGTCAAAACAACAACAACAACAACAACAAGCTCCAATAATTACCAGGCAACAGCAAGACATTCCTATTTTGTCAAAAGAAGAAATCCTTTCATTATCAAAACGGAAAACCCCAAAAGTCTAAACAGGTTCAAGAACAATCATATTGCCTAAACAACCTCAGGAACAGTCTATATTGCCAAAACAACTCGAACAATCATCATTTCCGAAGCAAACTCAGGAACAGTTGCCAATTCCAAAACAATCTCAAGAAAAGTCTTCACTGGTCAAATTAACTCAGGAAGTACAATTAGTGGCAAAGCAATCACAAGAGAAATCTTCACTGGCAAAACAGCCTCAAGAGAAAATATCATTGATAAAACAACCCCAAGAAAAACCGTTTTTGAATCAGCCACAAGAGAAACCTACACAATTGAAGCTAGTGCAAGAAAAATCTTCACTCGTAAAACAGCCGCAAGAAAAACTTTCGCTGCCAAAACAGCCACAAGAAAAACCTGTGCTGATAAAGCTAATGCAAGAAAACCCTTATTGGTTAAAAGATGCAAAAAAACCCAGCAAAATGATGAAACGCCTCAAAAACATCAATACAATTACAAGAAAAATCCTTCTTGGCAAAGCAGACACAAGAAGAACCTTTACTGACTAAAGAACCCCAAGAACAAATTCCAGTGGCAAAACAATCTCAAGAACTTGCAGTAACAAAGCAACCTCAAGAACCTGTTCTGATAAAACAGTCTCAAGAAGATTATCAAAGCAGCAACAAGAATCTCAGTTTCCAAAAACACCAGCGCAATCTCCATTACTGAAAACGCAGGAAGAACTGTCACAACCAAGTCAAACCCTAGAAATGTTGCCAAAACAACAGCAGGAACAACCACATATTTCCAAGGACCAAAAAGAACCAATACAGTTGGCTAAACAGGTACAAGAACAGTCACAGCAGTTAAGAAAGAAACAAGAGACAACACAATTACTCAAACAACATTTAACTCCAAAACCACCTTCAACTCAAAAACAACCTTTACCACCACAAACACACCATCCATTGCTACAAGAGAGGGAAAACTCACCTCCTGCAATACAACGGTCTTTTGGTTCAAGTCCTGCAAGGTCACGAAGTTCAACAACAGGCAGTCCAGCAGAAATTCGGCATGGGGAGGACACCATAAAGGAACTGTTGAAACAGCATGACGACGACGATGAGGATGACTCTATTAATGCTGCTATCCGTAGGTATGTTGCATTATTTATTTACTTATTTGTATGTAGAAATACTGATGAGATGTCATTGTCATTGAATAATTAACTAAGGTAGACATCATCATCAGTTTTGACTGGCCTCCATTATAATCATATCTAATACCAGTTGTAGATAGCATAGACATAGTATAATTAAGAACTTTTTAAATAGGTTTGTTTGGCATAACTTACCAGTCGATTCTTGATCTTTTTTTGAAGATTGTTCCCTCTTCTTTTTACTTGGCATTTCTTCTATCTGCCTGTATCAATTAAATTCCAAATGGAATGCATAGCTTCTTTGTGCAGAGTGGATTTTAATGAAATGTCATGTTTTTTTCTTTTCACTTTAGAACAATGCCGTTTTAATTTAAACAATTACAGAAATTAATTTCATGTTATGACAAAAAGAAATTACCCAAGTTTGTAAGTATTTTTTCCCCTGACTAATAAGTCATTTTTTACCTTTTGCAGTATTTTTTTAATGCATTTTTCACTTATTTCATCAATTTGAATATAATTTTGAAAGTACTTTCTTCAAATAATATTTACACAATGCAACAAATGTTCTCCACAGAATTTCTGAGTAGCCTATTTGATGCCTTCACTCAGAAATGTAATCTAAGGTTTGTGTGATGCCTGTCAGCGCCATTGATGGTTAGGCCAATTTCAGGATAACTAAAGACATTGCCTGGTAAAGAAATGCCCATACCAAAAGTTTGCAAGTTGAGTTCACTTGAACAAATGGAAGAAGCTTCAATTATGACAGACACATATCCAACAGTTTGAGTTGTTCATCCAAGCTGGTTTTGATCACGTTTTTACATCATTTTCCTTTGTGTTTAGAGCAGTTTTAAAACATTTTAAGAGCATTTTATTGATCATTTTTGGTGATGATTTAGGTCATTAAAATCTGCCTCTAGTTAAACATCATTATCAACATCAGTTAAAGCAATAAAAACATATGTGTATATACCTGAAAAAACTTGTTTCTTTTAAAACTAGTCCAGTGAGAGAGGGAGCAAATCCACAAGGGTATGGACCTGAGATAAATTGAGTTTAGCATTTGCTTGGTTTTATCTGTAATTTGTATAACAAAATACATAGTTGTTTACAAGTGTAAAAAGCAATCTTTTAGTTTGCAAGAAGGAAAGGTTGCAACACAAGGCAGATAGTTCTCGTGTTGCAACTCGCAATCCTAAGAACAAAATAAATCAGTTTTACCATGTTTGTGGTACCACAAATGCCCAATTTAAACAAAGCCCCTGTAATGGATAAATACAGTCATTTCTGTAGTCAGGAGCAGCAATAATCGCATTTACAAATGAAACAAACGGGAATAAATTTAACTGTTACAATTTCCAATGTAAATTTGGGTCCTTGTAATATTATTTATGTGTCTAATACTGCATATTTAAGTATATTATAGTCCTTATTGTTTTGTATCTAAATACAATATACGATACTCATAGTTCCAAAGAAAAATATAATTTTTCCTTATTTACACTTCCTGCAGTTTACACCATTTTCCCTTGATTCCCAGGAAAAGTGTAAAAGAGGGGTTTTACTGTAACATTAGCTTAATTTAGTACCCTGTTATTATATTGATACCGACCACCTCAAATGAAGTGCAGAAAATTTGAATTTACCGTTTTGAATTTTTTTTTCCAATCAATTTCAATGTCACAAATCCTTTACCAATGATAAAGTTCAATATCATTCATAATTGGACAAATTGTTTTCGGTTGCCAGCATGGCGATATCATCTAAAAGAAGTTCAGGGAAATACTGCTGCAATTAACGAAAGACTTTCCCATGATTTCTCGTGAATGGAGTTCACATTCGTATTTATACAGTGTTGCCTTGCCAGGTGATCCCAGTTCGACTTCAAAAACCCTGGTACCAATGTCAATTGATTTAAACTTCTAATGAGGCCAGATCGATAGGGTTTATTCAGTTAGGGGAGGGAAAAAACCCTTCGGGGGACCCTTAAACAAGTACTTCCATTGAAATCTCAAAATCAGTTTTCCGAAGGATTACATACCTTTCTCTATACTTTGTATATGAGAAAGTAAAAATGACATTGTTAAAGCAACTTATTGTTTCACAGAAATTTGTTTGTTTTCAGAGCATTGGATCGTTCCATTATGGAGGAAGATGAAGAAACTTCAGGTGACATGGAGTTGTTTTGTAGAAAACAGACATTGGAACAAACAGAGTCCAATATTCCAAAGGCTGCAACAATTCCTGCAGTTTCGCCTCAGAAAGGTTCTCCTAGTAGCAATGCAAGTCCAAGGCATTCTTCTGGCAGTAATACACCAGCGAGAAAAAGACTAGCTCGTGTTACTATGACATCTGCATTTCTTGATTCTGAGGACTCCATAGCTGACAGCAGTGATGATGAAGGACAGCGCCTTATTATTGATCCTATGGATGATGAAGGTAGCTCACAACCACATTCTTGTAGTTCAGCAATGTCAGCTTCTGAATTGAGGTTACGCATCTCTGAAGCTGAAGCTGAAATTGATGCTGAAAACCAGCCTCAAGATACAGAAGATGATGCAGATCTTGAAGCGCCTGTTGATGACGAGTTAAGAACAGAGGATGAAGAAACTTTTGAGGAAGCTTCAATAGTTATGGCACACAATGTGTCACCTACTCCAGTTCCAGATGATAGTAGCTCTGCCAGTGAAGTAGTAACAACTGCTCCAATGGTGACTGAAGAGGAAACAATGGAAGCAGATGGTCTGCCTGGAACTGCTCCTGTTCCAGGAGATCTTGATGTGGAAGACTCCCTGGAGGAAGAGGACGAGGAGGAGGAATCTGGATCTCAACTTCATCTCGATTCAGAAGAAGCAGCTATTGAAGTTGCAAATGACTGTGAAACAGTTCCTCCTGTCATGACCCCTGTTATTGTGAAGGTTGACTTGGAAGACACTAGCAAGGTAGGTTATAGAAAATTTGTAATTTATGTTGCTTGTACAATTTTTCAAGTGTTGTTTCATCAATATTCAATTCCCCCTTAGAAATTTTGAAATAGTTTTAAACATTGTGGACTTAACAATTTTCAGGTCATTTACCTTCAGTTGAATATTGATATCTTTTTATTTATTGAGAATCATCTATTCCTTATGTCCTTTATAAAAAGTGTTGATAAATTTTGGATTCTGTAAGACAAAATTAAAACAAATAGATCTTGCAGAAAGTTCAGTTCTATATGAATAAACATTTATTGTTAGAGTTCTAATTATTGAATCATTTGTTCCAGATGGCAGAAGCTGAAATTATTTCAGGTGGTGTTGTTGTCCTTGAGGCTTCAACATCAGAATTATCTTCAGCTCATACAGATGAACAAACTCTGGGCAGTGTTTGCCATACCACAGCAACAACAGTAGTTACAGCTACAATTGTGGCCTCATCATCTAGTAATTTGAATCCCCAAAGCCCAACAGCCAATATTGTATGTGAAACAAATGCTTCAACAGCTTCCTCCATTCTTGCTCTTGCTGCTGTACCTTTGGGAGAAGTGGAGGCAGCTGAAATACGTCAAGAATCTCGCAGTGATGATGCTGACAGCCAGTTATTAGGATCACTGCTGTGTCAAGAAACAATTCCTGGTAGCCCTGCACAAGCTGGTGAAGGGGGTAGTGATGAGCCATTACCTGAAAGCAAAGTATTAGTGCTGGAAATGCCATTTGCAAGTGTGCCAGCTAGTAGTTGTGATGCTACAGATCCTACAATGTCATTGCCAGTACCCATTTCTGTTCCTCTGAGCATTCCTGTTGTCACACCTGCTACTACAGCTTCTGCTGTGGTAACAACAGCAGTCATTGCTTCAGAAGATATCCAGTCAATAGCAGTTGCTGCAGCATCTGTTCCGTCTGTCCCTGACAGTTTGCCAGTTACAGAAACAGCAGGTCCGGCTCAGCATCACCTTGCAATCCCTTCACCTGGTGTGTCAAAACTCAATACTAGCGAAGCTGCACCAGTTCTAGAAAACACTCCTCCAACCACACCAGACAGCACATTGTCTACCATGTCTGGCTCTCCTAGAGAGTAAGTATTGTAAATTTTAATACAGTGAAACTTGCTCAATGCATAATCTGAAGGGATCAGTAATTGTCTCTCCAATACACATTATTACATTATAGAATATAATACTGTAGAATTTACATATGCTGTAATGAGTTAATGTTCTCAATAGTCAGATTTCTGCATTATAAGCGCTCTGGCTTGAGTACGTTTTACTATAATTATAATTTCCTGTGTTCATTTCTTCTGAAATGTTAGGATAGTGGAATGCAATTTTGTATTATATATTTGACAAATAACGCTTCTTGAAAGAAAGAAAGAAAAAACTGTAGTTTCATTAGTTATAAACATAGTTGTTCCACAAAATTATTTTTTTATAGTAACTTTATTTGAAATGACCATTTTCAGGGAGCATGGTGATATGTCACCAGCAATGGATAATGAGAGCTCAAAATCTCACAGAGATTCATTTGAAATGGATTTGGATAGTTGTCCAGAAGGCACAAAAGTTGGTCATTTTAGTGAAGATGGTGAGTGTTTAAGAAATCAAACATAATTTTTTGTGTGTGTGTGTGCATGCACGTATGTGTGCATGCACGTATGTGTGCATGCACGTGTGTGTGCATGCACGTGTGTGTGTGCATGCACGTGTGTGTGTGCGTGCACGTGTGTGTGTGCGTGCACGTGTGTGCGTGCGTGCACGTGTGTGCGTGCGTGCACGCGCGCGTGTGTGTGTGCGTGCACGCGCGCGTGTGTGTGTGCATGCATGCGGTGTGTGTGCGTGCACGCGCGGTGTGTGTGTGGTGCGCGCGTGTGTGTGTGTGCCGCGCGTGTGTGTGTGTGCGTGCGCGCGTGTGTGGTGTGCGTGGGTGTGCGTGCCGTGTGTGTGTGCGTGTGCGTGCGTGCCGCACGCATTTGTGTGTGCGTGCGTGCGTGCGCGCGTGCGTGTGTTTGTGCGTGCGTGCGTGTGTGTGTGTGTCTATAGTGTACAATGTTATCTGTCAAATAAAGCAAAATATCTTAAAAGGAATAGGAGTTTTGCTAAATTGGATTGGTAGTTACCTGAAGGAGAGAAAGCAACTTGTTTGTATGAATGGCTGTTATTCATCAGGTATATTTGATGTAACTAGTGAAGTTCTACAAGGTTCGCGTTTTGTTCCCCTACTGTTCAATCTTTTTATAAAAGACCTACAAGGGTACATATCGTATAGTCGATATCTGCTTTATACAGATGGCATGAAATTGTATAGGGTTGTCAACAATAATGTTGATGTTGCTTTGCTCCAGCAATATCTTTGCAATTTGCAGACCTTATGCAGGGATAATGATATGAGGCTAAATGTGCAGGAAAGCTTTGTTATGTCATTTACTAGAAAAAGGAATAAAGTGATATCCTTTACTTAGTAAAAGTACGTATTCAATAACAATTAACTGAGGAAAGCATGTGTAGTTAAATTTATCAAAGAGGTCTCATTGGCAGAATGTAGTATAAGCAAAAGTGTAAAAGAATGAAAATAAAAGTAAATGCGAGATTATAAATTTCACATAATCAGAACTAATCAAAGTGTCTATTCAAAAAAACCTTGAAAGGCATTATTTCCAGTTGTCAAAATATAATCAGCGCCCAAGTTATTCACCAAACCACAATTGCTGTGGAAGTTCTGTGGAATATCAGGGTGGGTAAGAGCTACCAAAAATCAGCCTGGAGCATAGCAGAAAATTAATGAATAGAGAATATTATAAAAAATGTCCACATTCATATTAATATCCATGTTTCTAAGACAGGAACTCCAATCAATCAGAACAAATAGATTAAATTATATAATCAGCATTGTTAAAATATAAACATGACTTTGATTCAAATCACAGTTGACCGAATGTAATAATGGTGTTGTAAAAGTAAGAGCAGGGTGGTAAGGATCACATATGAGATCATGAATAGTCGGCTGTACATCAAGAGTGTCAGAGTTTGAGAAGATCAAGCAACAAGTTTTTATGATTAACAATATCGCTCTGTTGACGCAGGTTCAGTAGCACCAGCGCGTTTAAAAAAATCAGTCTTGTTAACCGAAGAAGGAATGCGGGAAAGCGTTGGAGAGTCGTAGTCGAAATGAGTCCAGTCAAGTCCTGGAAGGTTGAAATCGCCGGTCAAGAGCAGAGAAGCAGATGGATTCGCTTCAACAACATTGAAAAGATCGTCAGCTGCATCGTATAATGATGGATTGGAGCATGGAGGGAAATATACGACCCCAATGATCAGACAGACCTCATTAAGTAAAATTTTAACAAAAAGATGTTGGATGTTGAGGGCGCCATTGGTGAACAGAAATGAAGTGGAGGAATTTCTGACCGCTGTGAGAACACCTCCTTCATATAAGCTGTGACCGCTGTGAGAACACCGTTCATATATGCTGGAGTAAGTATCACAATCTTGACAAAAAATTGTGTAATTATTCATCTGAAGTTCATCAGAGAAGCTGTCGTTGAGCCATGTCTCGCTCAAGATAAGTGTCATAGTCTGTTACTGTCGAACAGATAGATCTCTGCAAGTCTGCAATTTTCGTTAGCAAGCCTCTGACTGCTAATAGATGTGGAGTTCATTAATGGAAGGTACTATGGAATATTGGCGACTTTGCTATTTGGATTCAAAATGATCTTTGGGTCGCCTGTAAAGTATTCTCAAATTCTTCTCGCCGCTCTCAATACGATTTTCAAATTCAGCTCCCAATGTATTTAGGTAATTTTGTTGTTTTGGTGTGATATCATTTCTAGCACAAATACCAAGAGGTTTAAGTTTGCTTTTACTAGGGAGAATAAGTTTATCATCGACCTCACTCGAGAAGGTCACTTTCAAAGGAGCGGGGCGAGTGATTATCAGCACTTTCGAGGAATTTAACTCTGAGATTTTCGGGTCCTTCTCAACAATACTCAGTCAGCTGTTCAAATTTGGTGTTGAAGAAGTCAAATATATCCTTTTTTAAATTGGACATACGGTGTTCGAGCACCATATCCAATTTGTTCGTGGTATCCACAGCACAGCAAGAAGATAATCCTCCGTTACATAAGGTCTTGGGGTGAGATGATGAGTTTGGATGATGTGTTTTACAGATGCTGCATTTCCTGACTTCAGCGCCAACTGGAAGTTCCTTTTTGCAATAGCCACAAAGAGTATTGGGAGATGGTGTTGGAGACCTGACGAATGCATCACTGGAGAACGATTCGCTATCACTCAGACGATTGCCTCTCCTGTCCATATTCGTTCAGAAATTAATACTAGGAATTTTGAAAATTGATTAGGTAGCCACGTTGGAAACAGGTCGTAAGATACGAGTGGAACTGGCATGAATTCGGTCCGGCAAAACACTGTGCGTTAAGAATCAGATGTAAAGTAATGTCACAGTCGCAGAGTTCTTCTTGTGAGCCAGCAACACCGCTTGGCTTCGTGTATAAGCACATGGTCAGTTTGAGGTTAAACATACCAGAGTAATCTTGAAAGAACAAGAAAACATGTTGCAAGAAATCACAGCTAAACAATTACATTTATCAGGATCAGAGAGCATTAATCATACTGATCTACCACGTTTCTAGGCAATGAGATAAATTCAGTTGCATTACACCTCAGTGCTCAAGAGCCAGAAGATACGTAAAATAAACGCAGAATAAGACAAATTCGTACGCAGCTCATTCACTAATGTACTTGATGCACATGGTAAACTTATTTCAACCAGAAGGGAACACCCGAGAGAAATGCAATCAGCAAATAATGGTTAACCTCACATAATGTACAACCTTTCTTCCGAAGCTGCTGCCATTACGCCTTCACTTGTTAAGGTGGTGGTCTTATTGAGAGGTTTTACTGTCAATTAAACCCGTTTAAATATTTAAAGCATGAATGTTTATCTGAAAATGATTGCCACAAGATTAAATTTCTCCTCCGGTTTAAGGCAGATGTTATGACTGAGCTGTAAAATTAAAATGATTTGACATGTGGTAGACATTTTACTGTTCGCCAAAGATTCTAGGCACGTCGCCCAGGCAGTCGAGGGCTCGCTCGCCGAGCGACTCCTCCCATGCTGACCTGGGAACTATTGCTGTGCTTAACTTTCCTTAAAGATAATGCTGAATAGGATGTCCTTGGCTCGAATACATTACAGAACATATTCTGATATTTACCCTTTGAAGTGTCGAGGAATTGCTGCGATTTTCTCTTCAATAGAATCCCCGAGCTCTTTCTCCGAATGCGGGTTGATGGCATACACCTGATCTTTCTAGTATCCCAAAGGAAAAAGCCACAAAGGGCCTGATCAGGTGATCTAGGAGGCCATAACCCATGAATAATTAATTATTCGAGCATCATTTTAAACAGTATTTTAAAAGTTCATGGAACAGCGTGAACAGTGCCAAATCCTGTTGAAAATAACCTTTGAGCCTTTCTTCTGGTGTAAGTTGTTTGAAGAATGTCAGTATTTTATTTATGTAAATAGCAGTAACAGTGGTGTCGAGAAAAAATAGGCCCTATAATTCTTTTGGAACGCAACGCACACCACACTGTGATCTTTGCGCCGTAAAGTGGTTCTTCGTGAAGCAGGTGAGGGTTTTCTGCACTTCAATAGTGGCTGTTAACGTATCCACTCAGATGAAACAACACTTCATCAGAAAAAGAATGAGAATGTGTCCCGAAGGTACGAAGAATGCATTCGGGCCAAAGGACATCACTTTGGGTATCTTCTTAATGGTGCATTAAGCACAGCGATGGTTTCCATGTGTCAGCATGGGAGCTGAGTCAGCGCTTTGCTGGGCGAGCGAGCCCTCGTCTCCCCAGGTGACACGGTCCGAATCTTCGGCGAATGATAACATAGACACCTGATATATTGTATATTGACAATTGTATCTAATGGGATGTTGGAAGCAAGGTGAACAAAATGAAAGGCCTCGCACATCTTAAGATGCTAATTGAATTCAAAGGATCTTGCATGTAGATGTCAGCCGACAATATGAGTTGTCCCATCTTGTACACTATACAGATTGAATTCTATCACGGTCTGGAGGAGAATTGTAGCGGCCGGCTGTTACTTTCGGTAGTTCTAGAAGACGTGCACAGATAATGAAGTTACATTTATGTCCAGAAGCAAAACAAGGGGCCATCTCACCATTGAGCAAATGCTGAGATGGCCCCTTGTTTTGCTTCTGGACATAAATGTAACTTCATTATCTGTGCATGCCTTCTAGAATTCATTGGGAAATATAGTTATTCAAATTATTGTTTCCATGTTGTTGCGGCAGGAAGTATTATTCCTTGACGAAGGACATCATGGATAAGATTTTTTTTTCTTTCTTTCAAAATTCATGTAGTATATGACTTAGTGTAGGGATCACAGAATTTTGAAAATGTGCACAAAATTCACTTCTCCCCATAGTAAGTCAAATTCAGTTTCAACTGTTTTTTGACGTAAAATAAATACAAATATATCTAATTACCCAGAAAACGTGGATTCTGGGTACACCACGTATTAGAGGATTCTTTCCCTACAGTTATCCACTTTTTGTTGCCAGGGCCTTGTAATCATTTTTTCTACCGAAAATTCGCTGTTTTTGCACGCTGCATCACATAACTTTCTACCGCAGTAGCGTCGGTAGCCGTAGCGGACCATCGTTTTTGACTAAATTTAGTTGTTGAACAGTGTGAAGAACGCTGAAGAGACTGGTGCATGTGTTATGTTATGTTCGTTAAAAACACTAATTTTTTGAAAATTGCATCTTCTTAATGATGCATTAAGTCTTACTGCAACTAAAATATTGAAGATAGAGATTTTCCCCTTAATGAAATCTGTTCTTTAAATATAGATTTTGAAATAAGGTCAAGTACAATTTTTCGAAAATTTTAGTTTCACGTAATTTGAATACATTTTACATAAAAATACGGGCGAGTGCTGTTTAACACCAGCTTTGTTGCTCCATTTACCTGAATATAGTTAGCACCCCTAATTCTAATGTTAAAGGAAAAGTTTTCAAATTGTTGTTACTATGGTTAAAATATTCATTGCATATAGCACATTCTTTAATATATAATTTCAGACTCCCTGCTAAATGTTGAAGTATCAAACTCCTGTGACGGTCGTCTTCAGGGATTGAAGTTGGTTCCTAAGAAAAGTGGACTTGATTTAGACAAAGACAATGAAACTTCTCCAAAGAAACGTCGTAGAAGTCATAAGCGCTCTGAGAGCGAAAGCAATAAGAGAGTAAGATGTTCCACTGGACGAAGTGTTCGGCCTACGGGTAAGTAATCATTGTAATCATATTTTACGCTGTTACAGAAAATATTGCAGACCTAATTTCTTTCCATTTTTCAGGAGGCACAGGAAGTGACAGTGATGACACCTCAGAAAATTCAGCTCTTGGATGTACACCCATCGCATCATCTGAGAGCACGCTATCTTCTAAATCTCCTAGACCTTCAAAGTACAATTTTTATGTTGAATTAGGTAATGGTCATTTACATTAAAATTCATTTCATTCTAAATCTGGCAGTGGTGACAAAAGGCAAGCGGCGTTTGAGCATTGTGCAACGAACGTAACTTAAGTATGCCAAAATAAGTGCACTGTTTCTCTGGGCACATGACGCCCTTTGTTCGCAAAGTTTTGTGGCTGATTTATCTCCTCTCTCTCCTCTTTCTCCTCTCTCTCCTCTTTCTCTCTCTCTCCTCTCCTCTCTCTCCTCTCTCTCCTCTTTCTCCTCTCTCTCCTCTTTCTCTCTCTCTCCTCTTTCTCCTCTCTCTCTCTTTCTCTTCTCTCTCTCTGCTCTTTCTCTCTCCTCTCTCTTTCTCTTCTCTCTCTCTGCTCTTTCTCTTCTCTCTCTCTGCTCTTTCTCTTTCTCCTCCCTCTCTCCCTCCAATTGAATGTCGATTGGAATGTAGTAAAATATTTATTTTTCTGCATGCTTTTTAAATAATTTTTTTATATGAAATGACGAGTCCCATAACACCCAGGAGTTCTGCACTTGATTCCGTTTCTATGCATGCTATTCATATTTCAATTGCTCTCCAATATGTGTTTAGCTTAACATCTTATTTGTGGAGTTATAAAATGATTTCTTATTGGCATTTCTGGGCTACTATTTCTCCATTTCAAGTGAAGTATTGTGAGGTGACAGTGTCAGTATGGAGGACTTGTTTCCTAGCCGCATTCCTTTTCTATTCAATCCTGACTAGGATGGGCATAATGTCCAATGCAGAGTAATGTTTTCCTCGATTCTCTGAAGTTCACAATTTCAAGAATTGCGTTCCTAGTCCAGTGAGTGATTTGATCACATGACTGGTATACTTGAGGATCATCTCCATTTAATGCCAACTCATCTGTCAGTGTAGCAGTAGAAATGGGTTTCAGGTCTGTGAGCTGTATAGAAAGGAAGGCTTCTCCCCAAACAAGACACAGATCTCCAAAAGCTTTCACAGCCTTCTAAGTCATAAAATTCTTTATTTACAATTCACCAAACAGTTCCGCTATTTTCAATTGTGTGATGACCCTTGTTGGATAAATTTCATCATGTACTGTAATTCTCCAAACAGTACAGAAATCTCTTGCCCCAATATATTTTCATTTGTGCTGCAATCAGACATCTATGAAAGTATTTACTAATGCGTTGTGTAGGACACATTTCAGACATCAATACTCTGAATAGTAGATTTTAATTACTGTGCTATTAACAGCATGAGCATATTTCCAATATCTTCAAAATTACATAAAGTACTTTCAAATTATATCTCACTTCCTTGTCGCAGCAATATTTGCACAGGAACTACCAAACTCTCCTCATAGAAGATCACCCAGAAGTGCCAATTTTACTACTTGAAAAGAGTAATTACGACGATGACTCTTACCCCAAATGTGCTTTCTGCACCCAGCTTCTCTAGTCCGCAAGGTAATACCCAAACCACTTTTTTTGACAGATGGATTGAAGAAATGTAGGCAGAATAGGGGTATGAATTACAAGAATGGCCACTAGAGTATTTGAAGTAATGCAATCTCTGAAAAATCAGTCCATGCTGTTACTGGCATGCCTAGGTCAAGAAATAATTCAATACCAAGCTATATATTCTATGCTCCTATATTTCCATGCTCAGAACTTTATCATTACTTCTTAGTCTTTGCTCACAGACATCTTTGATAGAAATGTTCCATCTTAGATTCGTATTTAAAATGCCCCCTTACATTTTGTAATGCATGACTGCTTCATTTCTTGACTTGGAAAGCACACTGACTTGTTTGCCTCATGTGACAAATCTTATAATCAATTTCTTATCAACTGATTCGGTCTTAATAGTAACTATCAAACCTTTTTTAATTACTTAAAAAATATTTCAACTCAACCTTTTATTCGAAGATCAATGGAAAGTTGGTGGAAATAGTAAGTAGAAAAATATAGTTATGTAGAGAATGATAAATTGGTTTCTTTGAATATTACCTTTCTTTACTGTGAGTTTCTGGTGATTGTAAAAGGTCCTTAGCACTTTTTGTCTTTCTTCTACATGTTGTGGAAATACTTGCTCCAGTGTACACAGAATCCCAATCCAAAGCATTACAATGAAAACCTACTCCAAAATATTGTTTTCCTTTTCCATTTCACATTTTAACATTCTCAATACTTTTGCTTTTCCCACTAGTTTATGTTGCCTTATTTTTCTCAGGAGTTTGAGGTGACTCTTGTGAAGGGTCTGAACTAGCCTCAGCCATTTCTTTAGGTGTTCTCCAGAGAAACACGAAGAGAAGTTCTCGCCTTTAATAGCAACTAGCCTCTTGTTTTGCGCCAATGAAGTTTCTATGTTTGTAATGTTGACGTTCAGGGGTCACTGCACGTTTTTGCCTTCCAACTGTTTATTGATCAAGGGAGGGCGAAGGTAGGCAATTGGTCAAGAAAAGTTGCAAGGTTATTAACAGATGGTTAATTCACACTCTCCCCAGTGCCAAAAACCCCTCACCCCCGAAACCCCCATCCCTGCCGCCCAAACCCCCACAGTTACCTGCAACACAAACCCGTACCACTATTACCACCTTTACTACCCTTCAGTCTCAAAAGATTTAATGTTGGAAATGGAAGGAATTTGCAATAGGTTTTGTGAGTGCAATCATAGGCTTCCTTGCCAATCGTGTCCCCATCGCAGTTTTTCCTTCAACTCAAAACAATAGCAGGATCGTGCCTTTTACTTTGAACTTGCAGTGCAGCAACTCATCTTCCCTGCTCTGTGTGGGAGAGGGGCTCAAGCGTACTCCCCGCAGTTTCATGTTTTAAATTGCCAGGGCCAACCCGCTTTGCGTTGCCAGTGCCTTTAGTTTTGCTTGTTGAAGGGTTGAGGTTACTTTTTACATGTGTGTTTACTTTCACATATTTCAGACCCAGAATTAGATGGTAGCCAAAGGATTGCTTTGCTGCAACAAAAATTACAAGAACTTCGAAAGACTTACATGAATGTGAAAGCAGAGCTTGCGTGTATTGACCGAAGAAGGAAGAAACTTCGTCGAAGAGAGAGAGAAGGTAAATGTAATGGAATAAATGGATGTTTTTGACCCTCAAAATTGAGACACATCAATGCCTGGAAATCTGCTATTCAGATATCTTGTCCTTTACAATGTTCTTTTGGTGAGACATTAAGTGGAAGTAATAAATCCCTCATTTCATAAATTGTATTAGCATTATCTCAAGGTACCAAAAAACAATTATTACGATCAAATAATTACAAAAGCAATGGCTGGTTGATAGTCATGATGGTAATATTGATGGTTGAGATGGCATCAAGCTAATTTTTCCAAGTATTATTTGTAACAATTACTATGGGGAATTATCTTGAGTTTAAGTAAATAATTCTTTCAATCACAAACATTTTGGCTTTTATTAATATTCCTTAGGGCTATATAACTCGTAGATTGGGTTTCATAAAAAAAATGTAATTTTATAATAGTCTTTAATCCTCAATGCAGCAAATAATTTTGCAAACAGTTTGCACCCTGAGTATCTACAGAC
Source organism: Teleogryllus oceanicus (assembly GCA_964035755.1). Classification (NCBI taxonomy): domain Eukaryota; kingdom Metazoa; phylum Arthropoda; class Insecta; order Orthoptera; family Gryllidae; genus Teleogryllus; species Teleogryllus oceanicus. The sequence goes on along the minus strand of CAXIVR010000009.1, from coordinate 717,463 downwards.
TGTGATGAGATCTTGCCTTGTGAAAAACTTGCATATGCCTAGCATTCTCAACATCACTTCATTCAGTGAATGTGATCTCCTTTCTGGTAATGCTGCCTAACCGCTATGTCACTAAATGTCGTGCTCCATATACAATTATTTTGTATTATTGTTTATAATAGCAGCAGCAAAAGTGTTGAAGACATATCTTACATTATATGATGTAGGGTGTAAATTATTTTCTAGTTGTATAACATCTCACTTTTATCTCCAGTGACTTTTTTGGGGGGAGGTGTATTTAAGGTCGTATCAACATCTGGGTCATTAGCGACCAGTATTGGTCGCTAAACATTATGATGACTGTGCAGATGAAATGATATGGTAATGATAATAGGTGAAAGGACGAATGCAAATGCAACCATGCCCGAGGCGGGACTCGAAACTGCAATCCTCAGGTCCAAGATCGTTACGACACTACTGCCCTAACGATCTTGGCCACCAGATCGGCTCTACAAATTTATGATCATTGATTTATGTTTTTGTGGAATATTACTGAATAAATGAGACACACATACTCGCATGCCAAATGTTCGTCAAAGGAATATAAAACTTTCCTCAATATTACGCTATCTTGCTATTGTTTTCTTCAATTTTGCATCTGAATTTTTGAGTCTTAATGTAATAAAATCACAGTCTCACATGCGCACGCGCGGACACACAAAAACACACACACAAAAACACGCACGCACGCGCGCACCTCGTAGGTCAATCTGCTGCAGAGATAGGGGAAACAGGGTTGTTAGTCCTGGGGGGATGGAAGATGAAGTGATGATGATAATGAAGGATGAATGGACGGCACACACAAACACACCCATGCCCGAGGCGGGACTCGAACCCGCGATCCTTCCGTCCAAGATCGCCACGGCACTATTGCCTTAGCGGTCTCGGCTATCTGCACCGGCATTATTATTATTATTATTATTATTATTATTATTATTATTTTTGTTGTTGTTGTTAATATTATTATTATCATTTTTCTCTCAGAATCTATTGGGTGTATCAGGCTGAAAAAAATTGCAGACAGGAAAAACATAGTTCAATTTGAAGGCATTTTTGTCAATGAATTTTGACACCAAATTCATATAAAAAATAAATAAATTTTTGAAATTCATTTTTGATGTGATAACGTTGGAGTACTGACTCATTTTCCCCCCCTAAAATGGGTTTTATAAACTTCTATAATAGATATTTTTTTCAGATTTTTAAACTATGTGGATGGCAGTGAAAAAAAATTTAATCTTTCTCTTTTTTTCTTTCTTTCTTTCTTTCTTTTTTTTCCCCAGTTTAAACATTTGAAATTTGTGCCAAAATGGGATTGGAAAAACTTGTTTCATCAATGTTTAAACATTTTATATTAAAATTATTGAAAGGTCTTGCTTTTCGGGATGATTTGGAACTTTTGTCTGACAATGTTGTTTTATGTGGAAAGTATTTATATTATCAAAATAAAATTATGAAACTCCCGGGATTAGTCGGGTCATAGTCAATGGAGCTGCTGAGAGCAGTATACCTCTGAAGAAGGCTACAACAGGATGGCCGAAATGTCAGCTCCATTGACCATGACGTGGCTAATCCCGGACAACCAAGAATTCATTTTTTAAGTGATATAAATGGACAATTTTCAATGGTGACAGACCAAAAATAACATGTTAAAGGGGTAATTGCAATAAAATATGTAATATTTAAAAAAGTGTTTATCTGTTTCCATTTCAGTCACTTGTAACTCTGATAATTTTGGCATTTAAAATTCACGCTAATATTATGATGCACACTGGTGCCGGACGGTCATTGGCTGAAGTCGGATGCACAAGAGGCCACCCATGTATTTCCATCATGCTTTCCACCAAGGATATTCCGATTGAGTTTGATACATAATCGATGTTACACCTATAAGTATTCGAGTTCATATGCCATGTTTGAATCTGTTTTTAAATATTGCTTAAACCATTTTTATCAATCACATTTATGAGCGAATTTCAAATTTTTAAACTGAAAAAATTTATTTTAATTTCTTTTCGCTACCGTCCCCGTTGTTCAAAAACCTGAAGAAGAAAAATATGTGTGTTGTAGAATGTTATAAGACCCATTTTAGGGGAAAGTTACGACAGTACTTTAACATTATCACGTCCAAAAATTAATTTCAAAAATTTATTCATTTATTTTCTATATGAATTTGGCATCAAAATTTCTTGACAAAAATACCTTCAAATTCAACTATGTTTCCCCATCTCTACAATTTTTTTTTCAGCCTAGTACGGGCAAGAGATGCTGAGAAAAAAATAAAACATGCAAAACAAATTTCTCGTATCTCTGCAACAGATTGTCCTAGGAGGCTGTTTTTTTGTGAATCTACATCATTTTGTATTCTTTCATATGAACATCGCGATTATCAATTGGGTTTGGGGTCACTTTTCACCACCTTCTTCGGCTATACCCTTTATTACTTCGTTTTTCTTTGCTTTTAGGGCATTTTTAAACTTTTTATGAACATTTTATTGATCGGTTTTGGTGATGTTCTTTTAGGTTATCAAAATCCACCCCCTAATCATCACTATCAACTAGCCATGTCTGTAATTATGTGATACAGTCTCATCCAGATATTGGCTGACCTTGGGCTGACTCTCAATGATGTTTCCAACTTCATAAACAAAGCATGAAAAAATGAGTGTTTGATATGGTGTAACATTGTTAAATGAAATACTATAGATAAATTTACAAATGGCTGAAATTTAAGAATAAACACTGTAATTCTTGTGAGGCAAAAATTTCAATATTAAAAATTAAGTGGTTTAAAATATCACCTATTATTTTGTCTCTAGATAACTTTATTTTTGTTTTTCAGTGGAAAAAGCTTCTAAGCAAGAAGTAGCCTGCTCGTGATCTTAGTGAATAGCCTGCAATGGCTGATATGAACTCATGTCCAGAGCTTTGTTTCTGGATTAACAGCATTTTTATAAAGAAAATTATTTTCTTGGCAGTTGTACAAAGTCCATTTACTAATTGGTTTTGAAGTTTCTAACCATAGTGGCAAGTATTTTGGACTCCAAAGTGCTGAAGTGTGCAAAAGCAATATGGACAAGAGCATTGCTGCCTTGAAAAGGGCTGTATTATAGATATTTTGACAATTTGGATGCTTATATATATACATATACATATATACATACAAGAGTACATACTGACAAATATGTTATAGTGTAAAGATATGAGAAATTAGCAAATGTAGTTTTCTATGCTGAATGTAAAAAGTGCAGAATTGCTGATACCCTGCATGATATCGGTGAAGTGAACATATACCACCTTGAACCAAGGTTTTTATAAATAGATCTATTTTTATGTATATCAATCAGAAGATTTATGTGTTGTGAAAAGCACAAATTGTGTTTTTTTAATGACATCAAATTTTTGTCCTTTTTAAGGACGTTTGCTCATGGCCAGTGATGCATTTGAAGCATTGACAGTTAAATCAACTGGATTTATACAAACATTTGTCAAAGTTTCTAAGACTTGTTTTATATTTTAAACTTTAATTCTGGTACAAAAGTGCAGGAAATCAGTCTTTTATGAATTGATTTTACTTGTGTAGACATCAATTCTCTAATACACAACTAACCCCGGAGTGAATGCAAAACTGGCTAGGTGCAGTGGCTTTTTTTCCTGGTTAAACATGGTATTGGTGCTGAATGTATGTGTGTTCTATCTGCATTAATTCCAAACCAATGTTGTGTGAATGTTTTAGTGTGTGAAATTTAGCATACGTGAAGTTATGTACATAATTGTTGCAGATGTCTGTGAGAATGAGTTTTAACACCTGAGGGTATGACCTAATTTTTTTCTTGGCTTATGAAATAATCTTCATAATGACCTTCACATTTTAATGTGATGAGATGGTACTTATGAAAGAACAACTTCAGAATGTTCTGCCCTAGTATCACTTCAATGTTGAGTAAGAATCAAGTTTTGTGCAAAAAGATAATTTAAATATGAGATTGTACATTTTGTTTTATTGATGGTATCACTTGAATTTGAAATTACTGTTTTGGATGAAATGTAATTATAATTTTCATAAAGTATTTATATGTATATTTTGAAACATGTTATAACTATCTTGGTAAATATAATATTATTCTGCATTGCATCTCTTTCTCATGGCTCTCTTCTGTCTTCCGAACTTAAAAAAAAAAATTTTAAACTAAACGAAAGCAGATTATAATAATAATAATTCATTTTAGGCATTGTGACTAAAAAAGTTTGGGGACCAAGGAAGACAATACTGATTTCATGTAAAATCTCTGCGAAACCATGTTGTTTTGTTTCATAAATTTGAGTTACATTTTTTGTGTTTTATTTATGAAACTTTTAAAATATTTTATTATCCAATGTCATCTCGCTTATTGTGTGTATTGAACTATTATTTTTCTTTAGGTGGTAAAAGTAAGGTACAGTGAGCCCTCTGAAGGTGTACATGTCTGTGTGTCTGAGTGGAAGGTCTCGAAAAGTTCATGTTTAACAAGGAAGGAAAGTAGGTGTGCTGAAATCTTGGTAATCAAGATGCTGTCAGCTTCCCTAGAAGCCAAATTAGGTAGTTATGATGAATTTGCACTTTTGACAGTTTACAAATTGTTTTCAATTTTCTCTTATGTATGTAAATGTTTCTTAAAAATTAATATATAAATATAATATTGTTATTAAAATGATTAATGATTTATTCCCCTGTTCACCCTCTTCTTACACAGGTTGACAATTTGAAACTAAATTTTATTGCTAGAGATTAAAGCAGGTGTTTGTATTTCAGATTCTTGATCTGAATACAAATCTGGTTTGGGTACATAAGACATACCATTGTTAAAACAACACATTTTCAGAAGTACTCATATACTCAATTTTTATGGCTACAAATGCAAACTAGAATATTTGAAAGTTTGAGGAACAATCTCATGTCAACTCGAGCTGAACTCGTGGCTCATTGCAAAGTCGCAAGCCTTTCACCACTGAGATCCGGGTTCGATTCCCGTCGAATCTCATGTGAAATTTGTTCCAACAAAATTAGTTCGGCTGGTTCACTAGGGCTAATCTAACCCCTGTGAAGTGTCCTAAACCGTACCCCTATCCTTATTCCTTCCTAATTCTGGCCGCTGGGTAGTGACGCAGGAGCGCGCGGTAGGAGGCGCGTACGCGGAGATGCTACCTGGCGGTCCTCTTGACAACCGACTGCGACGAGACGCGACACACGATATTACTCCAAAAAACAAGCGCTGTAATGGGAGGATTACTCCAAGAAGCGCAAAGCGCTCAACGCCCCCCAAGGGGCTTGGAGACGCGTTGCGTCAAAATAGCCGCAACAAATTTTTTAAAAAAAAGTGTAAATGCTGTATAGATTGAATAGTAAAGATGAGTCACAAGTTGAATAAAAACAGATTTGTGAACCAAAAATGCACAGCTGTTGCTTTTTTTGTGTGAATGGTTTGGTCATGAAGGTAAAGAATCCAACAATAATCTGCAAACATGGATTGATTCCAAAAGCCTTGGTACCTCTCCAACGTAATTGTAATGTTCTGTTGAAACATCTTGACACCAACATCACTTAAGCTGGATGGGGAAAGGTTTCTGTGAAATGCGGCATCCCAAGTCTTGACATGCATCTAGTAATTCCTGCGCGCCTTTTTTTTAAATCCGAAGAAATTTTATTACAGTAAAATAGTGTAAACTGGAAACTGTACAAGCCAAAAACTTGCCGTAATGGAGAAAAAATCTCCAACCCGTTAAGTTAAATGGCATTAAACGGAAGATAAATAAAGAGCCTGTCCAACGCGGAAATAGAATGTTTTTTCATGTTCTACAGGAGGAAAAAACAATTAAAAACGGAATTCCAGTGTATTTAATGCAATTAGCCGACAGACACGAGTTACTATTAATGAAATCAACGCATCTGCTAGTCTCTTTAAAATTCTCTATAGCTGTGACATGCTATTTACTCGCGGCAGCCTCAGTGAAAGAGAGGGACTTCAGCTGTGAGCTTATAATTCGACCGTGGGGTTGCTTGTCGCGAGGCGTATATAACTAAGTAATATATACTTGCGATTTTTACAGAGCTGCGTTTGATAGATTTCAGGTGTTTCGGTGTTATCCAATTGAAAGGCTGAACACCACCATTAGGACATCACTACAGTGACTTGCAAGGTCCCGATTTGACAACGCATAAAACAGCTGATATCCTTCAAACGCAGCTCTGTGAAAACCGCAGTGAAGGTCCTGCCGCCGGATGTCGCGTGATCGTGACCGTATCAAGCAGTGCTGCAGATCTAGCGGCACTATCGAGAAAGACGCTAAAGGCCGTATCATAATCCATCGTAAAGACAAGCTCCTCAGGCGCCACGTTACGAAAACCCAAGTATACCCAGAATCACCCAGAACACAGGTCCAGCATGCCAGGATATAGAGGTGTCCAAAATGACGTCACAACGTTTGCCGGGAAAGTGGGTGGCAACCTCTGCTGATCCCGTAAGCGATTCCTACAGACTTACTAAGTTTCTGGCTGCATTATACGGTTATCAAGGTGTGTCTTATCACATTTGTTATTTACAATGATATTTGCTTTCTTTCTATACAGGTAGGTTCTGGCTACAAATTTTGGGGGTTTACATGAAGCTTCTGGAACATGTTAAAAATTTTCTCGACTATGGCTCAAAATTATTTTTTTAAATTTCTTGTAAGAAGATAGCGAAATACACTTAACGGTAGCATAGGTCAATTTTAACTGTCAACTCTGAAATTTCGAAAATTGCACAATATTGATTTATTTTCGGCGGCTTCCTATAACTACAAAGTTGAAGAAAAAGATTTTTCCTTCAAATGAAATTTGTTGACCATAATTACTTCTTTCATTATGGTTATGAACACTTTCTTGAAACTATTGGTACTAGTTTTTGCACAATATTCCGTATAATATGTGCAATTTAAAAGACAAAAACAAGATTTTCTCGAAAACGCCTCTAATTTTTTTTAAACTTTTGGTAGGGATAGTGCAAAATGTACACTATGAGATGACATACACGCCACTTTGCTATATTCATTTGTTTTTGCAAGAATTAGAAAAATGTTTTTCGAATAGCTTCTCAAGTCGTTAATATTTACATTAGCTTCAATTTGTTTACATTATTGCATTTATGATTATAAGTACCTTAAATAATGTATACAATTTCTTGAAATCAATAGGTTTCTGTGAAAACGAGCTCTAAATTTCTCATTTTTAGAAACGATCAAACACCATTGTCTCAAAAAGGCTCCAAATGTTTTCTTCAAACTTTTCGTGCGGATTGTGCTTATTACATTGTTTAAAATGATGTAGAATTGCTCCATTTTTTCAATTTTGCTCCATTTTTTGTTTTTTCAAAAATTATACAATTTTTTTTTAATATTACTCTCGTCGTTCGTATGGACATTTCTAGTACTTTTTAAATATTATTGCATTTCTGAAAGAAATTTCTTCAAATGACTTCTAATAAAGTTTATCGAAAACTCAATAGATTCATGTGAAAAAGAGCTTCAAATTTCGCGTTTACAGTAACGCTTAAAGGCCATTTTCTAAAAAACTAAATTTTTCAACGAAAATTAGTATTTAGGACGATCTTTTTATTCGTTTTTAGTGTTCTTACATTAATTTCTCTTCTACTATTAAGAAACTGAAATATTGAAGAAGAAAAAAAAATTACAAGGGGCGACGCTAGATGACAGGTGGCAAGAGTATATGGCAAGTCCGAATAGCTAGCCCGGAGAAAATAAAATAGAAAACTTTACTACGGGAAAGCCTGTGCTATTCTGAATATACGGAGTAATATACGTAAAATAGAGACATTTCTGTACATGTTGCGGAAATCGATTTCGAGATTTCAACGGAAATACTCGTTTTGGGATCCCCTGATACAGGGTTTGTTTCAAAACGTCCGTTCGTCCGTCACGTACGATCTTTTCCAAATTAAAAAAAAACACTGTCCATCTGGCTCTAGTTGAATATTTAGAATTTTGAAAAACATTCTTTAAAATTTGGAGTACTTTACATGAAGCTCCCCGGACATTTTCAAAATTTCTCAAAAACGGCTCCAAACGTTTTCTAAATTTATTGTAGGAATAGAGTAAAATACACTTATAAAGGTGGTATAGGTCCGATTTTCGCGGTTAACACTGAATTTTCGAAAATTTCAAAATTTTGAATTAATTTTTTGTCTTCCTACAACTATAAAATTGAAAACAGATTTTTCTTTCAAATGAAATTTGTTGCCCATAAATAGTTTTCATTAAGGTAATCTTTTTTAATATTTTAGTAGTTTTTGTGCAATATTTGCAATTTTCAAAAATAACTAAAACAAGATTTTCTCAAAAACGACTCTAAATTTTTTCTTTAAATTTTTGCCAGTTGTAGTGCCAAATTTACCCTTTATGATGACATAAACGCCATATTTTTCTCTTCTTTTGCTTTTTCAAAAATTACAAAAATGTATTTATTTTACTTGTCTGTCACGTCGATAATATTTACATTAGAGGCAAGTTCTTCACTTTATTATATTTATGAGTACATGTTCTTTAAATGATGTTAAATAACGTTTTTCGAAAACTCAACAGTTTTCTAGGAGAAAAGCTAAAATTTCCACATTTTCAGAAACATTCAAACGCCATTTTCTCAAAATTGGCTCCAAATTTTTTCTTCAAACTTTTCCAACTGATAGGGCTAATTGCACTGTTTAATATGCTGTAAAGTTTATTTTCGCGTAGTCTCTTTTTAAAAAAATTATACAAATGTAATATCTTTTAAATATTTCTCACGCTGTTAATATGCACATTCTCACCAATTTGTGTACATTGTTGCCTTTATGAGTGGAAATTCTTCAAATGAAGTTTTTCGAAAACTCAATAGATTGCTGAGAAAAGGGCTTCATGTATAAATAAAATACACTTATGAATGTGGATAAAGTAAAATACACATGAATATGAATAAAGTAAAGTACTCTTACAAAGGTGGCGAAGGTCCGATTTTCACTGTTAACTCTGAATTTTGAATTTTCCGCGACGTCTTCCCATTACTACAAAATTGAAAATAGAGAATTTTCCTTCAAATGAAATTTGTTGTCCATAAGTAGTTCTTTCATTAAGGTTATGTAACTTTTATTGAAAATTTTTGCAGTTTTTTCGCAATATAGCGTGCCATATTTGAAATAAAACACGATTTTCTATAAAACGGCTCCAATTTTTTTGTTTAAACTGTTGGTAAGGATAGTTCTAAATTCACTCTATAAATTGACATAAACACCAATTGCTCTATTCTTTTGTTTTTAAAAATTTACAAAAAATATTTTTTTTGTTTTGTCTCTCACGTCGCTCATATTAACATTAACGGAAATTTGTTCTAATTGTTGTATTAATGAGTACATGTACTTGAAATAATGTCATAAAATTTCTCTAAAACTCATTATTTTCTGAAAATGAACTCAAAGTTTCGCATTTTCAGAAACACTAAAGTTAATTTTGGCGTATTATTTTTGTTTTATCAAAAATTACATAAATGTAATTTTTTAAAAATATCTCTCACGCTATTAATATGAAAATTTCCAGCAAATTGTATGCATTATTTCATTTGTGAGTGAATGTGCTTCAAATAAAGTTTTTCGAAGACTCAGTAGATTCGTGTGAAACGGGCTTCAAATTCTGCATTTACAGTATCGCTTAACGCCATTTTCTTAAAAAAGGCTCTTAAGTTTTTCAATGAAAATTGCCATTTAGGATGTGACTTTACTCTTCTTTATTTTTCTTATAGTAATGTCGGGTGATCAGTTTAAAACGCAACCCTGTTGTTCGAGGCTATTAGTGAAAAATGAGAGCATTGCTTCTGAGACAGCTGCTTTGACTACATTTCTGCGACAAACCCTTGAGTCTCCACCCCCTTCCCGTCGTCTGGGTCATACCTGCTCAAAGCAAAACAGGCTGCGCCTTCATTCGCTGTTTTGATGTCCACTTACGATACGCCTCAGCATGCAGCATCGCAGATTTGGGGTGGAGAAGTATTTGCGAACGCACACTTTCAAAGAGTGCCAGGCAGGATTCAGAGAAAAAAAAATCATCTCAGTCTATTCTGGACAAGAGGACCATATTGCGGTTAGTGAAGTGCTATTGCAAGACAAGGGAGCGTGTTTGGTTGGAAACGCAGTCGCCAAAATACACTGCCCACGCATCTAAAACTTGAGTAAGTTCGAGATATTCTTTCAACTTTCCAGAAAAAATCATTTAGAAAGTTTGAACAGCAATGACATTTTTTGTACGTAAGTGCGCTCTGTGCCAAAAAATATATACATAAATTAAAAAAAAATGAAATTGCGTATTCAAACAGCGGACATTTCAGGAGCTTAAGGTTTTTTGTTTGTTTTTTAAGTTTGTTGCGCCTTACAAATTGACGCAACGCGTCTCCAAGCCCCACAAGGGGTGTTGAGCGCTTTGCCACGGCCTTCACTGAAGGTGGCCATGGCTTTGCGCTGGGGAGTAATCCTCTATTACCTTTAAGTCATGTCACTGTCAGTTGTCAAGAGGACCGCCAGGTAGCATCTCCGCGTACGCGACTCCTACTACGCGCTCCTGCGTCACTACCCAGCGGCCAGAATTAGGAAGGAATAAGGATAGGGGTAGGGTTTAGGACACTTCACAGGGGTTGGACTAGCCTTTGTGAAGCAGCCAAACTCGTTTTGTTGGAGCAAATTTCACATGAGCTTCCACGGGAATCGAACCCCGACCTTAGTAGTGAAAAGCGAGCGACTTCGCTATGTGCCACGAGCGCGATTGACCACGAGCGGGAGGTTCCTGATCGGCTGCTGGCGTGAACGACTGTAATTGACAACGACGATATGTTAGCGAAGGCCTTGACGCACTTAGAGTTTTGTTTTTTTATTTTGTAACGAAGTTTGATTTCAGGTTGATGGATATTTTAACCAGCAAAATTGTAGACTTGGGTTACGAGAGACCACGAAATATAGTAGAGAGACCATTGCATTAAAAAAAGATTTGAGTTTGGAGTGCCATTTCTCGTTGTAGAATAATTGGCCCGTTGTTTTTTATTATTATTATTATTATTATTATTATTATTATTCATGTCTTCCGAGCTGATCAAGCTCGGAATGATCGGCTCCGGGCTGATCATAAAGCCTTCAATGCTTTATAATTGGCTCGTTGTTTCTCAACAAACAAACAAACAAAAAAGTAACGGCGGATACGTATCAAAATATATTGAGATTTTGAATCCCTCCTTGAAAAGGACAAAAGCTCCTCCTTGAAAAGGATGATTGGTTTCTGCAGGGTGGGGCACTTACTGCCAAGTCGACAACGCAATTTCTGGAGGAGGTTTTCGGGAACAGAATAATTTCACGAGGTTTGGGACCCCCTTTATCGCCTGATTTGTTTTCACCAGATTTTATCTTTAGGGATACTTAAAAAGTAAAGTTAATGCTAACAAGCCTGCTAATCTCTAAAAGCTGCAAAGAAACATCGAAGAAGCGATTCGCATGAGTGACGAAGCAACTTCACATCGGATTGCAAATGTGATGCAATGTTTACGTGAGAGTTAATGCTTCATTGTTAGAAAATGGAGGCCATTTGGAACATTTTTTATCATTTTCACTCGTTTCCGACTCCAATGTTTCTTCATAATAAATAATTTCCTTTTCTTCTTTACCAATTACTAAGTTAGCTTTCTTATTTTTGTTTGCGGGAAATTTCTAATACTTTTTTTTCTTAAAATGGAGATAAATGGATTGAAGTGCGAAGCTGTGATGTGTCACCAATCAGTGACTATCTTTCACTGACAATTTAACCAGTGATTATTATGCTGACTACTGATTACTGAGTCCGCTTTTTCAAAAATATTTTTATTTTTAAAGTAGCATTATTTCAATAATAATAATAATAGTAATAATATAATAATACAATATATAATTAAATAATAATAATAATAATAATAATAATAATAATAATAATAATAATAATAATAATAATAATAATAGGGCTCAAGGGCTGTAAAGAAATCACATCCAACTCCACTCTCACCCTTCACGTGGGGAGCCCTGTTAAGTCGTACGGAAAACCCACTCCAAGGTTGCGGTAAACAGGCCCTTCGGCGAAGTGGGTCACCGTCGAACTGATGAGAGATGGGGGTCCTGGTGGGGCTACTCGAAGGTAATTCTAGGAAAGGCCCATCAGGATGGAACAGATTAACCAACTGGATTTGGACCTAGGGAGGTGGTGGAGGAACCAGCTAAATGGTCAACAGCAGCTCCCACAGCCTGAAGGAGTAAGGTACAGTTGGGCCTGGCAGGATGCATAAAATGCAAGCCCACATTTATATGGAGAATGAATAACGAAAACAATTTGGAAGGAAGGCCGCTGCCTGGTAAGCGCCAGGGCACGACTGGAGCTAGCGCTGGCCGTGACAGAATGCAAGTCGCTAGTGGTGTGATGCTGAACAGGCGGGCACTCACCGGGACACCCGAACCCACTACAGCCGACGATAGCAGCACCCAGGAGCAGTCAGCTGCACCTGCTGACAGTGCTTCCCGAACATTACCCGGGACCACTCAAGCGGGCCTGCCCCGACGGAGAATACAATGGACGTCAGACATGAATGAAACTATTGTTAGCATTTTTCTCCGTATTAGCCGTAACGGAACAGATTGTACTAGTTACCGGCAGGAACTACATAGAAATTTTCTCCAGCAATACCCTCAACTTTCTCATCTTACAGAGCAAAATGTCGCCGATCGAAGAGCACTGATATACAGATCCGGGAAATATGTCCCGCCCATCCGATTGCAAGAAATTGAAGCTGAAGTTCAGGCAGAAATACAGCAGAACGATGATTCAGATTCTTGAACCCTAATCTACGAACCTCAGACCCAGAATCAAGTTCAACAGCTCAACTGCCAGATGAAACTACAAACGAGCCCCTACTTTCGAGAGAAAACAGAGAAAACGAAGAATTAATTAAACAGTTCAAACAACAATACGAGCAGGAGAAAGCCAGGTACTGGGGACTTGATCCTCAGTGTAGATACCAAAGCATACAGATACCAAAGCAACATAATTCAATAAAGCTAGCACTTTTCATAAAGTTAGCGAATGAAAAGATACTTCTCAACGAACTTGAACTAATTACAACGTACGACCAACTTAATACAATCATCTACTGTATAGCATTGACAGTTGTAAAATTAAGCGGCGGAAAGATTGTAGAGACCCACCAGACACCAAATCACCGAAACTGGATACCACCTTGGAAGATACGGCTGCAAAGAAGAAGAAAATATCTTAGATCAGAAACCGCGATCCTCGAAGCTTCCCAGGAAGGAAGTAAAAAGAAGCGCATGTGGAGAAAAGTACTTAGAATCCAGGGAAAATACAGCAAGCACGCGCATTACAACGAATGTATACTCAGCGAATACGACGCAATACCAAAAGCCTGAAGAGGAAAGAAGACAACAAAAATTTCACCAGAAACCAGAAAATGTTTTATAGAAACCTGAAGAGAGAAGATAAAACAGAACGACTACCAGAAAAAACAGCTATTGAAAATCACTGGGCTAAAATATGGTCAATAGAAGGCCACTTCAACTCTGATGCGGTATGGTTGAATGAAGTGTTTAGCACTACAGAGGAGATCAGGGAAATAGAAGTCTCCGAAATATCAATGGATACCCTGAAGAGGGTTATTCAGAGACTGCATAATTAGAAGTATCCAGGATTAGACGGATTACATAATTTCTGGTACAAGAGATTAACATGCTTACATGGGAGAATCCTAAACCTGGTAAATTGTTATGTGAAACACCCTGAAGAAATGCCAAGTGCTCTGTGTGAAGGAGTCTCCTTTATGAAACCAAAAACGAGAGACTCCACAGATCGTGGACAGTACCGACCCATCACATGCTTAAATGCATTCCATAAAATCATATCCAGCTGTCTACAAATAATTATCGAACAACATTGTGAACAAAACAACAATATCTCGAATACGCAGTAAGGTTGTTCTGAAGATTCATTGGGATACAAGGAGCAGAAGGTGATAGACAGGTCATTATGTCTCAGGCATGTGACAAGAAACGCGATCTTCATACCTGCTTCATCGACTATAAAAAGGCTTTCGACATGGTCCCACATGATTGGCTTCTGTTCGTTCTGAGAACATACCGTATCAATACTGCAGTTATAGACTTTCTCAAGTACACTATGAATAACTGGCGTACAACAATTCACATAACAGCAATCACTGATAGACTCATTACAAAAAGTTTGAAAATACAACGAGGAATCTATGAAGGTGACAGTCTCAGTCCCTATTGGTTCTGCCTAGCAATCAATCCCCTCTTATGTTTATTGGAAAATATGGAAGTAGGATATGAACTGAGAGACCATGAAAAATGTAAAGTGAACCATCTGGCATACGTGGATGATATTAAATTGTACTCAGGATCTCTCCAGGGGCTGAAACAGCTTGTAAATGTTACAGAAGTATTCTCCATTGACATAGGGATGCAATTCGGCATTAAAAAATGTAAAATCCAACGTATCAAGAAGGGCAAACTTATCAATGATACTCAGCATGAAACCATGTCAAAGGAAACTATAACAGCACTAAAAACAGATGAACTCTATAAGTATCTTGGTATTCAGCAAAATAAGCGAGTCATGCACACCAAAATTAAGGAAGAATTAAGAGTGGAATTTGTGAAAAGATTGAAAGGCATACTGAAAACCTTCTTGAATTCACGAAATCTCACTGCAGCAATGAATATGTATGCAATACCTGTAATAACATCCTCATTCGAAATTATCAAATTGTCCAAAACTGATCTCGAATCATTGGAGAGACTAATCAGAGGTCAATTGACCCGCAACAAATATCATCACCCGAAAAGTGCAGTTCAAAGGGTCACACTCCCGAGGAAGATGGGAGGTCGTGGCATCATAAAAAATGAGAGTCTACACATAAAACAGATTATCAATATGCGCGAGTATTTCCGAAAGAAAGCTGTATCATCCCAGCTTCACTCAGTTCTCCAGGAGGCAGATGACAATTACACAACTCTCAGTTTGAAACATGATATGGACCTCAGACAACCATCCTTTGACGTGGAGATTGAACTATGAAGAGAAGGCAATTCATGGAAGATATCCTGCGGAGTTAGTCAATTCAAATGTAGACGTTATGTCGTACAAGTGGCTCACCATCGGAAATATGTTCCCTGAGACGGAGAGTTTCATGGTTGCAATCCAAGACTAAGTTATTGCAACAAAGAATTACCTCAAATATATCGTCAATGACACGGAGGTGCCCTGCGATAACTGTCGTGTCTGTGGTCAATCTCATGAGACGATACAACATATCATAGCAGGCTGTAGTATACTGGCTCCCACAGAATATAAGCAAAGACATGATATGGTCGGCCGAATTATCCACGCTTAGCTTGTGAAAATCTATGGGTTAGCTCTATCACATAACCTACCATGCTACAAGTATATCCCACAAAATGTCGTAGAAAATGTTAACTATAAGGTATACTGGGACAAGTATATTGACAGATCGAACAGTCCACCACAATAGACCTGACATGGCATTTTTGGATAAAAACAAGAAGAAAGTATGGTTTATTGATATAGCAGTCGTAGAAACAAGCAATCTCACCAAAGTATATAATACTAAAATCCAGAAATACAGGGAGCTGGCACATATCGTAAAGGAGGAATGGAACGTCCGGGAGATCGAGACCATCCCCATAGTTCTCTCAGCAACAGGAATCATCCCGAAGACCTTGAAGTGTTCACTTGAGCGGTTATCCATTAAGAAGAACATCATTATCAATCTACAAAAATCTGTGATTCTGAGTACTTGCTCTAGTGAAGAAATTTCTGGGAAATAATGAGGGGTTCTGAATTGTTTATATTTTAATTTGATATGTATATAGTTTTTAGCATATATATGAATTCATTGTTTATAACTTATTTTGATATGTATATAGTTTATTTTAGATCTCTTATTCATCTTATTATTTTGTTATTGTTTACATGAAATAATTTATGGTTGTCATGCTTTGATAAAATGTCTGTATGGCCGCCTTATATACCAGGAAAACTGTGAATAAAGAGAATTACACAAAAGAAAGAGCACTATTATACTGACGGTTATTATTTCTAAAGTTTTTTGATGTGTCATCATCTCCTATAAGCAACTGTTTGATTTCTTCTGGCATATTGGTCGAAGGCAAACTATTCCCATTTAAGGTTTCCCATTTAAGCAACACAGAGTAAACTGGTTTGCAGAATTTCTCTCACATGGGAAGTACAAATCAGATCAAAACTGACATTTCATAGACAACGACTCAACAGAAAACGAAGTGACCTCACTATCACGACAACTACGCTGATTTTCTCTTTCCCTGCGTCCAGTTAATGTACGTTTGCGTCTTTTGGGGTGCGTGGGCAAGGATTCGGAATTCGACATAACCTGTGAACAATTTCACTACTCCAGTACAACCGAGCAAAACTCACTGTCCGAATGTTCTCTACAAAATACACTACAAAAGGAAATACATGCAAACTGTCAACGCCACAATGCAATTATTACACTGAAACAAAACCTTTAAATTTAAACAAATCTCAACAATCAAAATAAAGCATCAAGCAGCGCCACCATGAAGCAGCCACTCTTTGGAAAAAATTGACTATTGTAAACGTACTATTAAAGAATGATTTAATTAATTAATTTAATCAACACAAACAATGTATGATAACGCATCTAGGGATCACATTTTTTCATTTAAAAGAAAAAAAATACTACAATCGGTTTAGTAGAAGCTCTAAACGAAGCCATGGCAGAATACTTTATTTTTTAAAAAATATATATATGGTTTTTTGCTTAAACAGGGAATGTCTAGGAAACCTCCTCCCGAGCCACTTATTATTTATGGATGATCTTAAACTGTTTGTCGCCAACCAACTGAAAGCGCTGAAGTATGTGACGCGAGTATTTAGTGAAGACATTGCTATGCCCTTTGGATTTGATAAATGTGCCGAAATACACCTAAAAATGGTAAATTGGTCGAAGTACCTGATGAAACTTGTGATTTTCGACAGCTTTTGTACCACGACACTTATAAATACCTTGGTATCCAACAAAATAGACGAGTGAACCACACAAATATGAAGTCGATATTCAAGGAAAGGTACAAATCAAGAATCACAAAGTTGATGAACAAAAAATGGTACTCAAAGAATCTAATAAGTGCTATTAACACCTATGCTGTGCCAGTATTGACATATTCCTTTGGTATTCTGAAATATTCAGACACAGACCTTCGGGAACTGGATTCGATTACTCGAACCACACTCGCAAAATTCAGAATACATCATCCCAAGAGCGCTGTCGAAAGGCTTTATCTTCCCAGAAACTAAGGAGGTAGAGGCCTGCTTAATGTCTTCAATCTTTGTAGGTCACAAGAAAAGAAAATGCGAATGTACTTTCACGCCCCGGATAGTGTATTACTGAAGAATGTAGTTGCTGTATATGCAAACTATTCAGCTCTAAATCTTCAGAAGACTGAAACCAACACTGAAATTGTTTCCCAGATATTTAACATGCAGACAGATTGAAAGAACAAGACCCTTCATGGAAAATATCCTACTCTCTTAAATAACTCGTCAGTTGATAAAGTCTCTTCTCTCCTGTGGTTGAAAATGGGATATTTATTTCCTGAAACTGAAGGATTTATAATAGCAATTCAGAATGGGGTAATAAAAACACGCAATTATGATAAACACATACTGAAGAGCAGTATAAAAGATGTCTGTAGAATGTGTAATCAACCAAATGAGACCATCGACCATGTGATTGCAGGTTGCCCAGTTCTTGTCATCACTGCATATCTAGGGAGGCACAATCAAGTAGCCAAAATAATCCATAGACAATTGGCATCAAATTATAGACTAATTGAGAACCCTCCACCATTTTACAAATATTCACTTTCGCCGTTTATAGAAAATAGTGATACAGTACTCTACTGGGATAGGCCTATTGTCACTGATAAAAATGTGGATTATAATCGCCCGGACATAGTAGTTATCAATAAAATACAAAAGTATGCCACAATCATAGATGTAGGCTGTCCACTGACAAAAAATCACAATAAGACAGAATCGGAGAAGATTTCAAAATATCAGAATTTGGCAGCAGAAATCCAACATGTTTGGCAACTGAGTAAGGTTGAAATAGTGTCCATAATCATCTCAGCCACAAGAGTGGTGACTGAGCGATTGGCTTCAGGTCTTACAAAAATAGGATTATCAAAAGGAGTCTGCATAACCATCCAAAAAGCTTTAATCCTACAGACTTGCCATAATGTGCGAAAATTTTTAAATTGAACGTTTTAAGATGAATTTCTTCTCCGTCTTTCCTCAAATCTGTCATTACCAGTTGCATTTGCTAGAGCCTAAGTCGTATGAATAGATGAATGGTTCTCAATCTTACTCAGAAAAGTACATAATAATAATAATAATAATAATAATAATAATAATAATAATAATAATAATAATAATAACCACCATGCCCTGGGAGGCAGTAGACGACCATGCCCTGGGAGGCAGTAGATGTGAGTCGTTTGCTGCGGCATGTAAAAAAGACAAACGCGCCAGATATGCTCCGATTGTTACAAATTAATCTAGGCAGAAGCAGACAGGCACGCGACTTGGCACTGCAGGTAGCTGCCGAAAAGAAGATAGACCTCATATTATTTTGTGAACAGCCCTCTGACGACTCTACGTGGTATCAGGATGTGCAGAGAAGAGCTGGTATTAAGGTTGTAAATGGTAACCTAGGCGTACAGAAGTACAAGGTGACGAAATACGGGTTCGTCTGGGTAGAAGTTAGTAACATAAGAATATACAGTTGCTACTTCTCTCCGAACGATACCATCGACAAATTTATAGCCGAAATGTACGAACTAGACACTAGTCTACAGACAGCCAAATCAAAGATATTACTTGCCGGCTACGTCAACGGTAAATCTCCGGAATGGGGTGAGACACGCTCCGATAGAAGAGGAGCTATTGCTAGTGAATTCGCGGCAAGGAATGATTTTATCATTCTAAACTCGGGGGCTGGGAGAACCTTCCAACGAGGGAACGCCTCCTCCATTCTAGACCTGACAATATGCTCAACTAGCCTCGCTAGATATGCAAAGAGCTGGGAAATATTAGAGGAGGAAACTCTAAGTGACCACCTATATATAGTGTCCTCAGTTGAAACAGAGCGGGTACAAAACGACAAGCGACCACCCAGGAACAATAAACGACCACCCTGGAATCCTAAGAAAATGGATGTGGACAAGGCAAAAACGTCCTTGGAAGAATCCAAGTTGTTGAATAGCCTGGACTGGACAAAAAAAGCAGAAACACTCGACGAAATTACAAAAACAACAATCGAGACTAGTAGTTGCATGCGATGCCTCGATGCCTAGACGTCGTGGCCCTAGACGCAAAAAGCAGGTCTATTGGTGGACACAGGAAATAGCAGAAATACGTAAGAGATGCATCAAAGCGAGAAGGCAAGCGACGAGAGCTAAGACGAATCCCACATTTAAAGAGCATTACAAGACGACTCGCAAACTTCTCAAGAAAGAGATTAAAAAAAGTAAGGTCAGATGTTGGAAGAGACTCACCGAAGAGGTCGAAAGTGACCCGTGGGGCATGACCTACAAAATTGTGACCAAGAAGCTTAGAATGGAGGGGAGGACGCCTGGACTGAGCGATCCTATCCGACATAAGTGACCTATTCCAATTAGAGTGCTGGACAAGACAAAGACCGAGCGTCTTCTCTTTTGACGAGGGAGTCCTGTTTACGACGGACGAACTACGGAGGGCTGCAAATAGCCTAAAATGTGGGAAAGCTCCGGGATTCGATGGGATTCCGAGCGAAATGCTCAAGATTGTTGCAGAGCAACATCCTGACTGTCTACTCTCCGTGTTTAACTCATGTCTCAGGAACGGAATAGTCCTCAGAAGATGGAAGAGGCAGAAACTCATCCTCCTCCGGAAGGGTAATAAACCGCTCGACAAGACTTCGTCTTTTAGACCGCTTTGACTCCTGGACACCATGGGAAAGTTACTAGAGGGACTAATTATATCAAGGCTGGAGGTATACCTATCAGACCTATCCCCTAAACAGTATGGCTTCCGGAAGGGGTGGACGACAACTGACGCCATTCTCGAAGTGGTCAGGATTGCGGAACAGGCCAAAAGGGGTGACGGGAAGAAGAAAGGATTCTGTGCTCTGGTGGCCATAGACATCAGGAACGCGTTCAATAGCGCCAGATGGAAGGACATCATGGAGGCTCTGATAGATAAGAAAGTCCCTGAATACCTTCTGAGAATGGTTGAAGACTATCTTCATGAGAGGAGTATAGTCTATACGAATCTCTTCGCAATGGGGGAAGACGTGACGTGTGGCGTGCCCCAAGGTTCGAGATTGGGACCATTCCTATGGAATGTAATGTATGATAAGCTGCTACACATAGACATCCCGCCAGATACCCACCTTATTGGGTACGCAGACGACACTCTGATCATCTGCACGAGTAACAAAGTCGACCTGATCGAGAGGAAAGTGAACGAAACCCTCTTCAGGGTAAAAAGATGGCTTGACAGGAGACTCCTACACATGGCTGTAGAGAAAACAGAGGCTGTACTGGTTACTGACCGCAGAGCATTTCGTACCCCCATTATTAGGCTGGGGGAGGCGAACATTACCTGGAGACGACAGATATATCTGGGAGTCGAACTTGACCACAGGCTCAACTTTGGGCCTCACATCAACAAGATCGCCGATAAGGCAATGAGGACTGCGGCCAATATCTCCAGGCTAATGCCAAACGTGGGAGGCCCTCGAGAGGCGAAACGGAGGCTGATTGCTTGTGCTGTCCAATCACAAATGCTGTATGCAGCCCCAGTGTGGGCGGACAGACTCCATGAGATGCAAGGTCGCACAAGTACAAAGAAGGGTAGCATTAAGAATAACGTCAGCCTACCGCACGGTCCCCGACAGCGCCGTAGGGGTTCTGGCCAGAGTTCCCCCTATAGACCTTCTGGCAAGAGAAAGGAAGGTCGTTTATAACGAAGCGAAGAGAGTCACTGACATCTGCACGGGACCTCTACGCAAGCTGAAAGAAGACATAAAAGACAGGGCACGCACGTCTCTTCTGTCACCAAGGCAGGAGAGATGGGAGAAAGAAACAAATGGTAGATGGACATATGAACAAATACCACACATCGAACCATGGTTCAATAGAGGTCATGGGGAGGTAAACTTTTACCTCTCACAGGTGCTCTCTAGGCACGGCTGCTTCAAGTCCTACCTGTTCAGGTTCAGAAGAGCAAACGACTCGAATTGCGTGTTTTGTGGACAAGTAAACGACGACGCAAGGCACACGATATTCGAGTGCGGAGCATGGGATAGTCGGAGGATTCAGCTGAACAGCGAGTTAGACCAGGACATCTCGCCAAATAACATGGTGCAGCACATGCTGAAGTCGGAGAAAGAGTGGTGCCTCATACAAGAGTTCGTGACGTTCATCATGAAAAGGAAAGAAGAACGACTCCGCCCTTGAAGCGGCTTGAGCTTTGAAACAACTCAGCCATCTGCCTGCTCCCTCCATGAAGTAATGTCTGACGACGGTTCCATGGAGGGAAACTCAGGGCATAAGAGAATGGAGGTTAGGTTTTAGTCGGTAGGCCATGATGGAGAGTCTGACATACTCGGCTTCGCGGTATCTATAAAAGATTTCCTCCATTACAAAGAAAAACAAAACAAATAATAATAATAATAATAATAAATAATAATAATAATAATAATAAGGTTCTTTCAGCAACGGGCGTTATCCCGAAGACTTTAAAGAATTCACTAGAAACGCTGAAAATAAATAAAAATGCCATAATAAATATCCAGAAATGTGTCATACTTTGTACGTGCACATTGGTGCGAAAATTCTTGGGAAGTAATGAGTGTGTTTAGTTGCTATCTTAATCACATTAGCATTTATGAATATCATAAATGTTAAATTTTTATTAGTCTATTACTGTTGATTTTTATTGTTGTCATGCTTTGATGTATTGTATCTGTATGACTACAATCTATGTACCAGTGAACTGTTAAATTTTTTTAAGCTAATATTTTTAAAAATAAAAAATTAATTTTATATGGAGCATATTTATTGAGAAAAAAACAAAAAAAAATTTTAAATTTGAATGTACATTTTACATGGCAAGCTTATTTCATTTTCAAACAATTTACTAAGAAATCGCTGTTCTTGTCAATACAATTTTCTTTCGATGCCAAACAAGCGAGCGCGTGCCTTTCTCTTTAAGCTTGTGGCCACCTCTCTCCGGCCCTCCTCCTCAGGATGGTATTTGGGGAGAGGCGATCGAAGCGTACTTCCCGGCACTTTACCTGTTTGAAACCCCAGCTACTACCCGACCTGCTCAAACATAGTTGCCAGTGCAATTCGCTCTTCCCTCTGTGGGTTGCATTTTGAACTGATCACACGGTATTTCTGTTCTCCAATTAGAAAACCAAAAAATTGATAAAATGTCAAAAAATGTACTTTGGGGGCGATAGATGGCAGCTGGCCAGAGGATGGAACAAGACCGTAAAGCCAATCCACACCAACGAAATTAGAAAACTTTACTAATGTCTAGTGTGTACTACTAGTACTAAATGGACTAGTGTCTGACTCGTCATACACGATTGAAATTGTATTTGTGACTCAATAAATATTATTATTATTATTATTATTATTATTATTATTATTATTATTATTATTATTATTATTATTATTATTATTACTACTACTACTGCGAAAAAGTCTGTGCCGTTTTGTAGCACTACTAGTTGTTAATATATTTAATTTTTTTCATTTTAGAATGTGTACTTTTTCTTCTGTTCTCTTTCCTTCAGTGAGTCTTGAGGTCTTGAGTATTTTTCGGCGTCTTAATTAAATTTGTTGTCCATAAATACTTCTTTGTTTAAAGTCATATAGATTATTTTGGTACTTTTCCTGCAATAGCTCGTGCAATATTTGCAATTTTAAAACATAACAAAAACAAGATTTTCTCAAAAAGGGCTCCAGATTTGTTCTTTAAATTTTTGTTAGGGTTAGTGCCAAACGAACGCTATACGATGACATAAACGTCATATTGCTCTATTCTTTGTTTTTGATCAAAAAATACAAAAAAATATAATTTATTTCACTAGCCTCTCACGTTCTTAATATTTACATTGGGGGCGATTTGTTCAAGTTATTACTCGTATATTTATGAGTACATGTGCTTGAAATAATGTTCTTCAAAGTTTCTCGGAAACTCAAGTTTACTGTGAAAATGAGCTCAAAATTTCGCATTTTCAGAAACACTCAAACGCCATTTTCTTAAAAACGGCTCCAAATTTTTGCTTCAAAATTTTTGTACGGATGGTGCTAAATGCAGTGTTTAAGATGACCTAAAATTAATTTAGGTGTATACTTGTGTTTGTTTGTTGCTTTTTTTCAAAACTTTCACAGGCGTATTTTTTAAAATTAGATTACACCTTTTTACAGGCTTCTTTTTACATTACAGGCTCATATCCAGCAATTTGAATTCATTGTTGCATTTGTGAGTAGAAGTTCTTCAAATGACTTCCAATAAAGTTTTTCAAAACCTTGAAAAATATGTATAAAAAATTGTATTTATTTTTTATTTATTTATTTATTTTACGTCAAAAACAGTTAAAAACTGCATATGACGGGCTATGGGGAAAAAGTGAATTGTGTGCACATTTTTAAAATTCTGTGTAAATTTCGCATTTAAATGTTTAAAACGCCTCCAAATTTTTCAACAAAAATTTCCATATATGACGAGGTGTTATTCTTTAATATTCTAAAAGTAATATTTGGAATCTAGGATTAGGAAACAGAAAAATTAAGGGAAAAATGTATATTAGGCGGTGGAAGATGGCAGTTGGTAAGACGATGGGGCAATACCGTAAGGCTAGCCCATATCAAGGGAATTGGAAAACTTTACTACGAGTAAGTCTGTGCCATTCTGTATCAGCACCAGTTATATTTCATTTATGGGGAGAGAGGGGGGGTGTAATACCATTAGTTTTGTCCTGGGTGACACATAAGTTACGTCACTGGTCTTGAATCCCGACAACCACGGTAGATTTTTTTTTTTCTTTTTTTCTTTTCATTTTGATGCTAAGAATGATAAGAATGGAAACAAGTCGAAAGTCGCTGAGAGAGAGAGAGAGAGAGAGAGAGAGAGACAGAGAGAGAGACAGAGAGAGTGCTGGAGCGTGCGTGCTGAAATACTCGGGGCAAGTTGGGCTGGGTTCAGAGAGTATACTAATAGAGACGGCACTCAATGTTAATCCCAACGCTCTTATTCAAATTTCTAATTTTCATGGAGGGGGGAAGCCGCCATCTGGGCCCCCGTTTGAGCCAATAGCGTCGAAGGGCGTTCTACCAATGGAGGTGGCGCGTATTGACGACCGACATTTAAAATGAAGTTGTTTTCAAAATGGCGTCAAATGAATACATTATTTTTATGTAAAATACGCTAGGCAATTAAGAAGACTAAAATATTAGGATTTGGAATCCTAAGTCACTGAATGGAATTATTGTCCAGGTAGTGCAAAATAAAAAGTTATTTTATAAACACAATATTTATTTCTAAATTATGTAAATAGTCATACACAATATAAACAATAATACAATTTTTTACAAAATAAATGTGAGCAAGTAATCAGACATAAAGATTATTTTACTTTGCCATTGACTAAATATTGAAACCATGAATTTAGACAATTGTCCAAATATAACTAGTGACCATTACTTCTTTAATATTGCATCATTATTAAAATGACATTCCAGCTATCAACACCTGTCAAATTTCAGCCTATTATCAAAATTGCTACTAAAGTACAATACAAATGAATATTATTGATAAGTTTTATAAATAAACAGGAAACTTGCATCTGCACAAACAGTCACAAAATCTGTCTTTCTTTCTTCAAAAGCAATATTACATTAAACTGCATTACAAAAACATGTTTTACCTCCTACCTAGTACAAGTGATGAACAAGTAAAAAAAATTACATGATTCTACTTCAACTTCATTAATCTCAAAGCAGAGTTTTTGGACTTGGTATGTTTCACTAATATTCGATATCACAGGCTACATATTTGTCCAAAAGCATGGCTAGTTGCTCAATGGATCGTGGATGAAAATCCAAAGGTCGATTTTATATCCAGAATTACTCAACATTTGATACAGATATTGAACAGTTTTTCAATTACTAAAAATATTTTCATGTCTTTCCAATCATGTTATGTGACTAACGCAACAATTTCTGCAAAACAATATAACTAAATAAAGCACTTATCATACTCAGGAGATTATACCAACAGACATCTCAAGAACCATCAGAATATGTTTAGAAAATAGCTAATGCTTCCTGGTAAAAATGCCAAACTGTTATACAAAGACTTATACATAGTTCACAAGACAGATAGTGGGCCAAAACACCTGAGATAAAATTTACTGCAACAGAAACACCAAATGATTATCACTCAAAAATACAATTTTTATTAAATTGAATCCCAAAAACTTCAATTTGGTACATGTCTCCAAGAAAGTGGTCCTGCAGTTTGGATTTACTAAATTACATATAGTAACTGAAGTGCTACAGAATAGCTTTCTCAAAGTTAAGTTTTCTAATTTCCTTTGGATGGACCGCTCTACGATCTTCCCTCATCCTCTTGCAGCTGGCATCTATCGCCTAAAATACATTTTTGCCATTTCTCAACTCTTCGATTACAAATAGTAGAACCAAATATTATTTTAAGAGTATTAAAGAAGGCTAAAACCTTGTCTTAAATAGCAAGTTCATTGAAAATTTGAAGCCATTAAAAAAAGGCGTTAAGCGTTACTGTAAATGCAAAATTGAAGCTCTTTTTCTCTGGAATCTATTTGAGTTTTGAAAACTTCATTTGAAGTAATTTGAAGAACTTCCACTACAAATTCAATAATATATCCATTGAAATGTCATATTACTGGCATTAGATATTGAAAGAAATAAAACATTTGTGCAATTTTGGGAAAACAAAAGAATATAAAATGAACATTACATTATATTATATTAAACAGTACCATTACCACTATTCGTTGAAATAGTTTAAAGAAAGAATTAAGCCACCTTTGAGAAAATGGTGTTTGAGCTATTCTGAAAATGAGTAATTTTGAGCTCATTTGAATAAAAAAGTGTTGAGTTTTCAAGAAAATTTACTTGACATTATTTAAAGTGCATGTACTCATAAGTATAATACTGTTCAGCAAAAAAAAAGTGGGAGCCGTTTTCGAGAAAATCTTCTTTTGTCATTTTAAAATTCCAAATAGTTCACCCACAATTGCACAAAACTACTAATATTTACAAAACAATCTTCACATTAAATGAAGAACTATTTATGACATCAAATTTAATTCAAGGAAAAGTCTCTAACTTACATTTGTAATTGTAAGAAGTTGATGATAAAAACGCACACTTTTAAAATTTCTGAAAATTCAGAGTTACTCTTGAAAATTGGACCTTTGCCACCTTTATAAGTATTTTACTCTGTTCTTACAAGAAATTAAAACAAAAAATTTGGTGCCATTTTTGAGAAAATTCTGAATCATTTCTTACGCTTCATATAAAGTTCCTCAAAAACTAAGGAAGGTTTTAAAATTTCTAACCTTCTACTAGATACATATTGACAGGGTTTCTTCAATTTGAAAAAAATTCTACGCATGGTTTAGGCGCTATGTTTGTTCACATACTACAGACGTTTTGCTTCCAGTTGGTTTTTCGGCATCAAGATCCCACAAAACAGAGATTTTGACTACACCACGTGTTACAGGATTTTTTCTCTTCATTTAGCAACCGAGAACTCAGGAGAAATGTTGTCACTACATGCCGAGCAGACCCTGCAAATGAAATAAGGATGTTTAATTAAATTAAAACGAAAAAGTTTTCTTATTACATCTTCTAGTTGCTAATAATAATAATAATAATAATAGAAACGTACACCTTTGTTGTGTAAGCCTTCTATAAATGACCTGAGTGCACCTCCGAAACTCAGGACGACATCAGCAAAATTATGGGCTCCGATTAAGTGCTAGTCTGCCTGCTGCAGTGAACATTTCCAGCGTGAAGTGCTCCATACATACATATCTCAACATTATGAGAATTTCCCAAGGCTAGATGCAAAGTCAGATCCCCAATTGCCTTTAACCATTTCATACACCTGTAATAAAATTAGTAATGTATTATTGAGCTATTATAGTTATATCAAAATCACCTTAATGTTAATATAGCTATTATAACTTATCAATTACATGATTATTAAAGCAACCAGTGCTTTCATGACTTCAATACATTGGATGTTCATAATAATAGTGTTTACAATATCCTCGCATATAATTACATTATGTAATTAATTTCATGTATTATTTAGTGACATAGTTAATTTACTACGTCACTAAATAGTACATGAAAAAATTGTTATAGAACCATGCTAAGCATTTCATATCGCTTACCTTTCAGGATCTCTTGGAAACTTAAAGAATTGCTGTTCACTCCTATTTTGGTTGTATCGGCAATTGGGTACCCAACAACGCCTAAATTGGGGCATTTCGAGAAACACAAACGCAGAAACACACAAACGCTAAAACACACAAACGCTCTGGCAAAAACGTTCAGATGAAATCGTTTCGTTTTCACACAAAGCATGTTAATGCGGTCTGGCCTGTAGATTTCGCGCACGCGCTTTGCGCCTTCGACGCTATTGGCCCACGGAGGCCCCATGCGGAATTCAAATTTTTAAATTCAAAATTTTAAATTTAAAAGTTCAAATACATTTCAAATAAGAACAAGCCCCGGCCTATCTACTGGCAAACCACTGGCTGGGTTATTCTCTGCTGTATACTCTGTGGGTCAGGGGCAAGTGATAAGAGGCAGAAGCTAGCAAAGTGAGGAACAGGTGAGGGGGAGAGAGCCGATTGAGACAATATTGAGGATTGAGGGACCAGCGGGTGACAGACCAGTGTCAAACCTGGACAGACCGAGGCTCAGCCTAAGTGCGGGGTTTAATTGTGTTTGTGTTAATTATGTCTTACACGCTTTGGTATATCTGTGAAAAGGATATAAGCAAGATATAAATGAAATAATTCCCTTGCCCCTGTGTAACCTGAGTGTATATAATAGCAAAGGGCTGTGACAGCAACAGCAGTGCAAGTGATTGATAGCATAATTTTGTAAATATTGTGGATCGCGATCGGGTGTGAGGGAAGATAAGAAAGGCAGTATGTTTGTGATCTGTTTTGGAAAGAAGCTCATTTGTAAGTGGTTAGAAGTGTGAAGTAAAGACTTGCAAGACTACGCCAGGTGATTTAAACAAAGGAATAGAGGCTAATGATTTTGGCACCAAACGTTTTCCTTAGAAGATTCTGTACGACATAAACGGTGAGAATATCTCACGCGCCTCGTCCCTTGCTCTCTTTTGTGTGTATAGCCCTCTTCGTTTCCAGTATATTGTAATTTGAATCATTTACCAGCATATTTTATATTTATAGGCCGAAATTATAAACTAAAATGGGGAGTACAGATAAAGCCGTCATTACAGGATTCATCTGTCGACTATGTTCGAAAATGAATAGGTTTGTAATTCATATTTTTGGTGAAGAGGGAGCAAGAATGAAATTGGCTGAGAAGATCAATGCCTTTTACCAATTACGGTTTGTTTGACAATTAATCGTATGTGAAAATTTTTTCATATTCATTTGTGATTGTGATTTATATTTTGTGGGATGAACCCATATTTTCTACTAGTCATGGGTCATTTGTATTCTCACACACCGTTATTTACATTTTTTCAGATAAGTGCTAATGATCCTCTTCCAAAAACTGTGTGTTTAACTTGCATAGAACGCCTTGAAGCCCACCATGAGTTAATGGAGCAGTTTACATGGGCAAGGCAACGCATAGCAGAAGCAAAGGCTGCCGAAGAGTTGAAGGTATGAGAAGAAAGGCCTTTCATCCCTAAATGTTGCCATATTTCGTGAGAGAGAAAATAAACCATATTTTTGTGCATTTCAGAAAACAAATGCTTCTCAAGGAAATAGTTGTGACAACAGTATGCCTGGATGCAGTTCGCAGCAAAGAAGTGTTCAGAATGAGTAGTGTATGTAATGAAATATGTAAAGGCTTCATTTTGTGCCTACGTATGTAAATATGAGCATTTGAAGTGTTGTGTTATTTATTGCTG
The DNA here is from genome assembly GCA_964035755.1 of Teleogryllus oceanicus. Classification (NCBI taxonomy): domain Eukaryota; kingdom Metazoa; phylum Arthropoda; class Insecta; order Orthoptera; family Gryllidae; genus Teleogryllus; species Teleogryllus oceanicus. The sequence goes on along the minus strand of CAXIVR010000009.1, from coordinate 688,015 downwards.
TTCTAAGAGATGTGTACATATTAAAGTTGTGAAGTAGAGAAGATCCTATTCATGAGTGAATAAGTGATTGAAAATTCTGTATCCAGACAAACTCACTTTCAGAACAAAAATTATAATAAATACCGGCAAAAGGTGACTTAAAGTATCCTTCCAAGTTATTTCTACCTGGGAACGATAGTAACTTGCCTTATTTCCAAGAAACTTTCAGTGGCTTGGAGACTTAATTTCATAGAGTATGATTTGAGGTGGTTTGGCAATTTTCCATTATTATTCCATTCTGTTCTGCCATTGTACTGATAGGTATCAAACATCTGTGAGCTGTTTTCAAGAATTGTCAAAATAATTATTGCTGTATTAGCTAGAGGGTAGATAGCTGTAGAAAGGTTTGATTTCAGCCTTACAATAATTATCCAACAATATTTCTCTCCTAGGAAAAGAATATGGGCAGTGCAAGGTAAAGTGATGTTAGAGCAAAGCCAATATAACCTGTGTGTGTGTATCAAATGAGGGAGGATTATGTTGGTGACTGACTGTTGTGTTTATGTTTTGTTCAATTTTAATAAAAGTATTTCATTAAGAACTCATTTTATGGAGGGAAGACAGGCTTCTCCTCCTTGCCACTCCTGCTGCTACAGAGAAATGTTGAAGAAACACATCTTGCATTGATAGCAGTGTAATTCCTTTTATGTATAATACTTTTGTGAATAAAATAATTCCAACAATTTCTGTTTTATGAGTTTATATTTGATATTGTGGACACAAACCTATTTGCTGGGTCATGGCTGTAGATTGGGCTGATATGTTTTAGCATTATGCAATTTTTATGCCTTGTGTGTTGCTTCAATATACTTCCTCGGGAATAATTAAATTAACTGATTTATCATTTGGTATCTTTGTGAAACATTTTAGAAATTTTGAGGAGTTAATCATATTGGAATTAAAGAAGTTTTTGCTTTTTGTAATGTTGATACAATGAAGATTTTTTAAATTAGTTTAATTAGGTTTTGCTACTTTTGCAGAAAGTTGGAATTTCATTAGTGAGGTAATTTTGTTTGTTGTCCAGGAATTTTTTCATTACCTTTTTTTTAATGATTGAAATTTTTTATTTAAAAAAATTGATATTTTTGAAAGTATATGTATTGACTTTTTATTTAATTACTTTTCCCTCTGCTTCTGCTGGGACTGTAAAGATTTTAAAACTCCACAAGCTGCTGTAAATCACTTCTGCTATGCAAAGTTAATTACTTGAGGATGTATTAGTATTTCTCAACTGGACACTCCATGTGAGAATTTAATTGTTTATTGCTTGATGCTATCAACTTTACGCAACATTGTTTGTATGCAATTTTCATAATATTTTAGGATTATAAATCTTTTGTGTCCAAATGTTATTTTGCCTCTTATTTTAATAGATGTAACTGTATATTATTTCACCTTTCTCAGGTTCAAATCCTGTATTATTTTTTTTACGTCAAAAATAGTTAAAAACTGCGTATGACGTGCTATGGGGAGAAGTGAGTGAAATCCTGTGCAGATGTAATCACAATAACTCTTTTTATGGAAAACTTGATTAATCAGTTTGTCAGTGATATTTTTATCCCCAAAGTGCAATTAACTTTTTGTGGAGTGTTTAATGTGTAGAAAGATATACATGAAACGAGAAGATGCTACAAAAAAATTCTGTAATTGGATTGAATATATTTTAATAATACTCACTTGTGACATTATGTTCATGTAAATTGGGTACATAAGAAAATATACTAAATGTCATCTTTTATAGCAATTTTCAATTTAATTGTAACAAAGAATGATTCTAAAAACAACGGTGAACACAATTAGTTCTTTAAGAACTGAACAAATGCAGAATATATAGATCTTCCTAGAATCAGAACATACTGCATACCCTTTGTTTAAACAGTACAAAGTGTGAGTCTCAATGTTATTTTCCAAGTATTTGCTACCAGCATTACATGGTACTGTGGTTATGATAATCACACTCAGTGGGTGATCCTCCCTCCAGAAGCCAATGTTACATATTAAAAAATAATAGCTTTTACTAAAAAGTAAGCATTGATTCTTAAAATAGTCTTCATATTCTGCATTAAAAGTCTCTAGTATTTCTAGGTATTTGAGTATACATTAAATCTTCAAGAAGTTTTAAGTTCAAGCCTTTGATAGTTCAAAAACCTGGGATAGTATAAATCTTAAAAGAAGTTAATTTCTCTTTTCAAAGTTCAGACCTTATGTACTTTTGATTTCAAGATGTTTCATATGAACTCTAATTGATGGAGAGGATGAGAAAAATTACTTCCTTGCGATTCAAAATAAATTGGTTATAGACAGGAATTTATGTTGAAACCAATTCCTCTTCAAAAAGTTCTTGCTGAATGGAGGTAAATATTCTGAGGACTTCCACTGAATATTCATAATTAACATTCTGTCCTGCATGTGGAGATCTGTGAGAAACTCCTATTTAAAATAATCTCCACAATTTTCAATTATTACTCAATAACAGAGTGTGCAGGCATAGTTAAAATACAAAGTAGCTATCTAAATATCTCTTGAATAAAATCAGAGTTCATACATCTTATTTATTATACTTTTTTGTAACTTTTTTTTTATGAAAACACAGTAATAGAATATTTTAGAAAAAAACGGAATTGCACCATGCATGTCTCAAAAGGTACTGAACTTCAAGGTATTTGCGTTTTAAGATTTTTCTCCAGGTTAATGTGTACAGTTCTGTCAGAGTCGTAGACATTATTTTGTTTTTTCAAATTCTTGTAAACTTGTCATTTTTTTATTTCAAGAAATGTGTAATATTCAGTTGTTAGCAGCATTATGCACAAGTGTATCTACTACGAATGACTGGGTAAATTTGCATGTTTTATCATGGTTATAATGGCAAAGAAATGAAAAGGAAAATAAAGTGCACAAAAATTTCTTACATTCATTACATAGTGTAAGAATTTTCTTTGTTGAATGAGTACGAATAATATCCAGTAAATATGTATAGGGTATGTACTGTTCTTATTTTATATTAACAACTTTCAGCTGACAGAATTCAATTTGACTTGCATAAACATTTAACTCCAATAAAAGACTAATAAATTATGGTTCGAAAATTCAATCTGATTGACATTTAAATTATGGTGAATGGTTTATTTTTACTTTATTAACTTATTAATTTACTTACTTATACTTATCAAATTATTCAGAAAATATACCAATTTAACAGGGTGAAGATGTTACATAAAAATGAAAAAAATTAACAAAATGTTCCAATTGCATTGTAAGGTAAATAAATAAATTTAAAAAAGGCGCACTTTTCATTTACTACAGTTATAGCCAAACTTAATCAGTAATTAAACATTTCACTGCGGAATGACATGGGAGAACATTAAAACATCAAAATAATATCAAGTTACCAGAAGAAAAAATAAGTTTTGACACGGGAGTATTCTATGATTTACGCAGGTAGTACGAAGACAACGCATAAGTATAGAAAATTCGTTGCCCCTGACGTTACGTACTGACTGCAACAGAGTATCGGTTGAGGGACTTCCGGCTTTAGACATATTTTTTACGTGTGGTATTGAAGTGGCCGTCTACCGCGGACTGAGAAAATGAATCATACTACATCTGATACAGAATCTGTAGTCATTAGTTAGTTGTTTATACCATTCGGTTCTCCCTGCTTAGGAGTCCTCATGCGAACTAGTGGATCTCAGAAAACTCAAATCTATCTACAAACTATACTCCGACGCCAATCACCAACACAATCAAACTAACGCAGAATCTTTCTGCGCTTCTGAGCACAGCTCAGTAACCTTTTTGCATCATACAAGTTGTATTATACAATAGTTATTTGCTACACGCACAAAGAAGCGTGGTGAGAGCTGGTGTGAGCATGCAGATGGGATAGTATACTCTCTGGCTGGGCCCAGCCAGGGCACGATCAGCCCGGCCGGCTTCTCTGTTTAATATTGAGTGCCATCTCTGAGCATATTCTCTTTGGGCACGACCGAAGACCATCCACGACAAATCCACGTTCTACGATCGTATATGATGGGTACTGCGAGTATATACTCTCTGATTGCGACTGCACTCGGCGAGCGTGCAGTTCAATGCAGGTTCAGTGTTGGTGTTATCGTCAAAGAGCATGCAGGACATACAAGCATGGAAGAATAATCAGAATAATCTTCCATGACACAAGTTTCAAGAATTGACATAGGCCATTTTGGTTGCATCTTTTTGCGATAGAGGGCTCTGACGCTCGATGGCAAAATTCAATATGGCGGGATACGGTCTTATCCCAATGTTAAGCTAATGGTTGTAAGACGCACCTTATAATAATGTATACATTTGAAGTTTGGGTTAAACGGAGTGTTTAAACGTTATGGACAGCCAATCATAAACTTCGTATAAGATGTGCGATGTATGCGCCGAGTTCTTGGATCTATTACAATCATGTAAGCTTATGTATCTGGTTCTTCTACTTGTTGTCACTCACTTTAAATGAGAAGACTGTGAAAGTGTGTACATTTGTCATTGGCATTTCTCGTGAGTAAAGTCGTGTAGTAAATGATCACTTTTGTTAGAATTCTTATAGCTTATTCTTCTCTGACAGTTGATGAGAGAAAAAATGTTCGGCTTGCAGACGAATCTTTTTTAAAGAACGATTGATTACGAAAAAGAATACATTTCAAAGGGTTTGAAAGTATGTCCATCAGGTACATTTTCATGTGACGGATGAATTTGTGAAGATTAAGTGGACCCTAACTGCTTGCTATTCATTGTAAATGAGATGTCGACAAATTGGTATCAAAGCATTTTGTTGACTAGTTTTCTTAGGGATGTGAAAGCAGGTAATAGTGGAAAAATGCATGATTGCGGAGAAATAATCCCACATTTATTTTTACAGATGAAGAAAAGGTTTCAAAAGAATCAGATGGTCGCCCTTTGCTTCAAAAAGATGAAGTGGAGACAGTCTTCTTATACATTCAATCATGGTCACAAAGGTAAGACCACACATTTTTTTATATTGTTATTGGAAAATATCTTACTACATAAATTTTCTGTTGTTTTTTTGCAGGCAATGTATGTGCTGCTTCCGTGATCCCAAGAATTATGAAAGATTTAACTTGATAACACAAAGTATAATATGTTTAGCCGTTTGTCAGTTAAAGGAATTACGGGATGATTTAGCCAAAGCAAAAGCTAAAGCAGAAAAGAAGAATGTAGATAGTAACAGAGAAGATGGTGAAAAGAGAAGTTACAATGACAGTTCAATAACAGAGACTAGTAGTGTTCGAGGAGCAATTGGGGGGAAAAGTGCTAATGGTGCTAAAGAATATAGGGGCAGTGAAGAAAAAAGAGACAAGGTATCAGAGGAACGTAGTAGAGCTGGGACCAAAGAAAAAGTTGATCCTATGAAGGACGATGTGGATGAGGATGACGAAGATGATGATGGGGAGGAGGAAGAAGATGAAGAAGAATGGAGTATTCAAGAGAAGGAGAAGCTGTTACATTTCTTGTCAAAAGTATTTCTGCTCAATTTTCCCTTGTATGTGGCCTACAAGCACACAGTGCAAGCAAAGCTAGAGGAGATCTCTCAACAGGAAGCGAGCAGTTTAAATGTGTTTTGTGATCTCCATGATCCAGAGATTCCAGTTTACTTGTTGCGCAATGTGTGTTTATTCTGTAAGAGTGGTGGCGTTCATGCCATGACTTTCTGTTTTGAAAGACAGAATCCAGACACATTGCCTGTTTCTCTGGCTCATGCAATGATTGCAATTGTTTGCAACCTCAAGCTTTGGCTCAATTTTCGTTCTATCATGCAGTTATTTGTTCCATTGAGAGCTAAAGTGCTACGTTACATGTGTTCGCTTGCTGATAAGGATTTACGTTTACCTGGTATCAAAACTATGGCAGGTGAGATGGTTTTAGAGTTTCATTTCTAAATATTTTTAGTGAAATTTGTATCGGAAAGTTCACTTTAACGAATATATTTATGTCAAAATGAATATTTCTTGTTAATAAAACATTTGATTGTGAATGTTACTTAATACTTGGTTTGAAACAGTGATGTGTATGCATGGTATGAAGAATATTAGTCAGGATATAATAATTTCTGAAAATACAAAACAAGCCAAACTTGCATAATGAGATGAAACATCTTCTCTTGTCGAATTATCTGGGAAATAAGTTATCTCATGAAAAAATTCCATTCAAATATATTTTTGTAGAAAAAATTGTATGGTTCTTGTTATGGGAATTTTTAAAAAATTGATTCTTACAAGGGAATGGTATATTTTGTCATGTTGAAACATCTCTTGATTTTTTCAATGATAGGTAGGATTGTATGTGGTTCAGTTGAAAAATTTAAGCTGCCAAAAGAAACTAGAAGTTAAAAATGGAGCAAATCTTGACATGTAGAGTGAGGAATTCGACAGCTCTTACTTAGGCTGTCCCCTGCCCACATTTTCCTGTGCAGCCAAACTACACTTCTCTTATCTGACAATGAATATCCCACTGAGAATTGATGAATAACATATTTAATTATTTCCTCATGGTATTCAAACTTAGATATGCGTGCAACATAAAATATTTATAATTTTTGTGCTAAATGCAACGAATAAATATTGTCAAATAAGGAGTGTTGCATTTATTATGATCCTTCAGTGCCAATTACGGAATTGTTATTAATATCTATTTAAACAAATAAATAACAAATGTTGATTGTATTTCATTGTTTGTCATCTTTTGACTGCAATAGTAACAAGCTTACTTGCATGTTCCCATCATTTACTGTGAGAAACCGGGGTGGAATGGATTGAAAATTCAAGTCCTAAAAAAATTGAATTGATTCTTTAATTTTTTTTTTTAGTAACTTCGTTTGACAGCTTTAACTGCATAGTAACCACATGTGACTCTATCACACACCAACAATCAAGTTAGATTTTGACATGACCCAATAGACCTGTGTTAGATTTTATTGTTTTATGATATCTTTGATTAGTTTATGAACTAAGTAAAATTTTCTTTTTTTCTTAAGGTGTCTGGTGAAATACTTTTGTATGTGCCATTTTCAACAAATGTGTATTGATGTCAGTAATTATCAGTACACAGAATGAAATAGAAAATCCAGGAACAAACATCAGATCCCTGTAGAAATAAAATAATATAGTTGTAAAAGTTGTGGAAATTTGCTTATCTGCTTTGCAGTAAATGTTTCACGAGTAGAGTTCAGTTTTTGAGACACCTTAAATGGGCTTATACGAAATAAAAATACTAAGTAGGTAGTTTAACAATGTATATACGCCAAATAAATATATTTAAAAACAGCTTTATTTAATTTAAATTTTATTTAAATGAATCAAATTTACATTTGTAACATATAATGTGTCATTAATAAATATTGTGGATATATCTTATAGTATATCACATTTAAAATTCTCTCTCAGTGAAACTCAAAAATTCCTTGACAATTTACCTGACAGAACGTTTTTTTAGAAACAATAGATTCTATAAACAGATGTCTTGCATAGCAAACTGAGTCTGAAGTGCAGTATGTCTGGAGGGAATTCTGCTCTTCTTACATGGAAGTGTACAGAAAGTCATGTGACTGAAACACAACGCTTCAACTTACTTTTGTTATTATTTACATTTATGCATGTCCTTCCTTTCTTGGTAAATCAGTTGGTGAGAAACTACGAGAAAGATGTGTGTATACTGAGTTATTGCTTGATGTGCAGTCTAAAACAATTAGAGGACTAAGATACTGTTTGAATAGCAACTGGAACAATTAAGTCATCTTATTTGTATCGAATATTTACATTAGACCAAAATCGGGTATGACTGATTTGTACCTTCATTGTTAACATAATGAAATATAAGGTGAATTGGGAGAATGGTTTAGTAATGTGTGTAGTTTGGTGCCTCAGTTTAAATAGTTCATTTGGGTGTCTCTTTGATTTGTTTTATTACAATGTCATATTATTGCAATGAAATGAAATAAATGCAGCATTGTGGGCTCACTGCATTTGGTGATATATATTCACATCAACTTTCCTTTGGTTTGTCGGTATGCCAAAGTTTTCCCCTTAATTAAAGTTTTCAATGTTCATGAATTACTGCATATTATCCCTCCTTAAATAGAAAGCAGCTATAACAAGAGCCATAAAATTGATTGTGTTTCGTGTTTTTTGATTTAGTTATGATGATAGATTTGAATTATGTTTATCTATATCTTTGTCTATTGTTTTTATTCCTTATCCTTCTAACTGCATATTCTAAAAGTATGACTGCTCTAGTCTTTGTTCATCTGCTTCATCTTTGCATGCAATCATAAGATCTTTAATCTTGTGTTGCAAGATGTTTTAAAGAAAAATAATAAATAAAGTATATTAGCTCGCAGAACTTGCTCTTACATAGTTATGGTTATGTAACTCCCTTTTTACTTGTTTTGCTCATTTGTTCTCAGTAGTGTGAACCTTGCATGTCACGCATTTCATCATTATGGTGTAATGGAGATTTGAAGTTTTATAATGTTGAATGTTTCAGATTTTATGTGGAGTGCTGTAAAAGACCCACTGGATTCTCCTCTTACATTTGATCGAGATGGTTTGGACTTGGCTTTTAAATATTTTACTAGTTCAACATTGACAATGCGGTTAGCTGGAATTGCACAGATAAATAGTCATATCAATATGTTTAATGAATTGTGCAATAGTGAAAGCATTGTGGAGGTGGAAAGTGTAGGTCAGAGTCTAGCAAATTGGTTAATAGACAATAACATCATATCGCATATTTTCGGACCCAACCTCCATGTAGAGGTGAGTATTTCAAACTTTCATGTATGTGCATGCGGAATTTATTAAGTTCCATTTTGAAAGAGTTTCACAAATTTTGTAATTATATTTCTGAATAGAACTGTTTCTAATCTTCTGATGGTAAAGTAATAAAAAAAAAAAGTGGGGGTTTTATATTCTCAAGCGATTCAGGATTGCACATCAGAGAAAGATTTTTCATAATATAAACAAGAAAATTGGTATTTCAATAAGAGATTTAATTAGGGATAAAATATTGCTTTCATAGACCCTTTCTTACAATACATGAGATCACTTGTGTAACAACATGAGTATTCCTTAGGAACATGTATTTAAAGTATATTATATTATGTGTGTTCTATTTAACTCTGCAGGTTATCAAACAAAGCCATATCATCTTAAGCTTTTTGGCAATGGAATGCAAAATCACTAATGAGCACATGGACATCATCTGGCAAGCTGCCCAACTGAAACATTGTAGTCGCCAGGTTGGTTATTCTTGTTCTGTGATAGTTATTCTTAAAATATGTTCTTTGAACGACTGAGACCATTGGCATAATGTAATTTGTTAAAAATATATTTTTGCCATCCCTAATTGATATATTGATATAACATTGATATATTGACATTAGTGTTTCGTGTTCGATGTTTTCTTCATATCGATATATTTTTCCAGTGACATTGATGTTTTAAAAAAAATCTCTCATGATAGAAATAAAATTTCAGCCATGTCTCAGTGTCTAGGTCTGAAATGTTAGTCTTAAGCAGTGACTTTGTGGAGGTGTGAGAAGTCTTTTAATGATATTATTTTGCTTTTTTGTCGAGGGCTGCTCTGGCAGAACATTTGAGACATAATCTTTGGGCTGAAAAATAACTAATGGGATAACTTCTCAGAGTTTACCTTGCCAAGACGGTATATGCGGTTTGCTACCGTATCAAATCTCAGAGAGGCCAGGGTAGCATGTCAAGTCCTGTTGTTTGCGGATTTCATTATTGAGCCCTGTGGATGCAGGAATATCGAAAATAATGGTGTTTTCCTCCTGTGTATGATGATCATCAATTTTTGGTACAACATCTGCTAGATTAGTTGTTGGATACAAGTAAAAGGATACTGTGAGCATGCGCACCATGAGTCAACACAAGTCAACATGGATACTTGTTGCTTAGGTGCTTACTTGTTGCATCAGATTCACAAAATACCTTTACTTTTGTTGCCATATCAATTGGCAATCGCCTTCCTTCAGGAATTGAGAGTATTCCTTTTTGGCTTGCTTGTTTTTTGGCTATTGTGATCTTATGAAACGTCACGTCAAAATGTTCTTGAATTTGTCTATAAGACAATTCTTCAAATAATCTGAAAAATCTTATTTGTTTATTTGTATCTTGTTGCTTGAAATGCTTCTTTCAGTTTTTCTACCTGATTGGATATACATCATACCCTTCTTTGGATAATTTGAATACATTTTGTATAGCACTTTCTGCATCTTCTTTTTTTGTAGAGCATACTTTTTCTTCACAATTTAGATTTTTTGATTGGAGTTTCGCTGAGCAATACAGGACTTGCATTGAATTCATCAGCACTTTCACTCCGTAATGCCAGGCCACCTTTATCGCTTTCCACTCGACCATCTTCCTCATGGTCACTAGATACTCATTTTGAGAACTTTAATAATTGAAATTTTCGAAATTCCCAGCCGACAAGAATCACATTCTTTAAATGTGGAGTCAGCTTAATATCAATCCCATTGAAGTTTTTTTACATTGCTTGAATCACTTATCTCAAATTGGCATGTTTCTTCTAAATTAAAAGGATTGAAACAAACATTGGAGTGCGACACATTGTCTTACTTTGTTTACTTTTATAAAACACTAATATCAGTGTTCAAATTTACATTTCAGATGTTTTCCATCTGTGACAATTTGAAACCACTACTGCAATTGTGACATGCAACCTTCAAATAAGACAATGGTAATTGAATGAGACTTCTGCGATACAATATACAATTCCCCCATTTCCTCCCGTGTTTTTTTAAATTAAAAAGATTGAAACAATCTCCGGAGAGCCACAATTTGTCACTCGTGTGTTTACTTTTATAAAAAACTAATATCGGTGATCCCATTTATGCTTGAGACATTTTCCATCCACCACTTTGAAACCACTACCAAAATTGCGACACGCAACCTTCCTTAAGTAACCTGCAATGGTGCCTGAGGGACTCCTCTGAGCTGCAACAAATAATCCATTATCTGTAAATAAAACTGTCAGCTGCTCAGGGATGCCCTATTGGGCGGAATTCCGCCAATGAGGCAGAAAAAAGACGTCGACTTGCATGGGAAAAAATTCGTTTTGTCCAATGGGCAGAATCCATTGTTTCGTGGGTTTTGGGTGATGCAATGGTTTTTTGCTTAAATCAATAGATCCACTTTTTTTCTAAAAATTGTACAAATATTAATGACATCAGAAAGATTATGTCCCAAGTACAAGAATTTTAGTTTTAACATCTTGCAATTGTGCAGATACGAGGGTGAATTCATAGAAGTATATTTAATGAGAATATGTGTTATATTAAGAGATGTGAGTTCCTTCTTTATTTTTAATTAAACAGGTTTTCTATCATGCCATCTTTTTTAAAAAATTGTACAAATATTGATGGTTTGTGACAGACTTTATGGAGGAAAGTATTTTCTTTTAAACATCATGTGAATGTGCAGCTATTATGAAATTACTAGCCGCAGCGCCAGTAACCACTTTATTCATCGCACACCTTTTTCACCACTCGGTCATTTAGCGGAGTTGGGGGGATTTTTGTCCCTCCAATGGTGATTTTTCCCCAGTATGGAACTGGCAGCCCTCCAGCTGCTCACCCTGCTTGACATTCTTCCCCGCCCTTGGAGGATCGCTTACAAAACTCAGCGAGTATGTCCCTGAAGGGGGCCGCCCTGATAGATAATGCAACTGTTTCACATCGATTCACATGTTCTCGAGAACACAAAAATTATTTTCATCACAACCAATGGTTTCTCCATTCTAAGTTATTTTTATATGCATAGAGCACTTAAAATAGATTGTAAGAAAAAATGGCCAGCAAAAAAATATTATGGTCTATTATTCGAAAAATATAGTTTAGAGTTTTCTACATTTAGGACTATATCTGATATAGTATACTGCATATATCTGCTCTAAAGAAACAAACTTTAATTCATGTTCAATAAATCAAATTTTATTACCTATTCAGTTAAATAATGTTAAGATTCTTAAGTTAATGGTATTTTCTTTTATTTCAAGAAAACAGACAGCGTGCGCTTCAAATGACACGTCCACATGCATGCGCATGCAACTCCAATTTGACAAGTTTAGCCAAAAAAGAAGAGTGTGTGCGTGTGTGTGTGTTTAAATTGTCATGGAAAGTTCCGTACACCTATCCAATCAATTCCATATCCAAGAAATTAATTCTTGAAAATAAGAGTGGAATTGTTTACCTTGCAAGCAGCTGGAGAGTTGCCAGGTTGTTCATGTGTGTGTTAATAGTGTGCAGATAGTGGTCAGCTCCTAGGAGAGCTAATCTGCGAGCATTCTTCTGGGTGTCACATGGGTTCCCACTTACTAAGAGGCTGTGTCCACTGATCTTGCTGGCGAAAGGTATTTAAATATTTTTACTATTGTGGGGTGGGCAGAGGGGGCTGCAGTGGGTGATGGATGTTGGCCAGTGTGGTGGGGAGGGGGCAAGTTGTATCTAGAAGGAAGACCACAAGGTTTGTTCATTAAGAAGTGATCTTATGGTCTCCCTTCAGGTTTTTTAATGCCGTGATAAATGAAATCCTCTTCAATTCCAAAATTTATTTTCTCGTTCCTGAATCTGAACCTCATCGTCGGTGTTCTAATTCTAAATTGTGGAAATTAATTAGCAATAAATTCTCATGCAATTACTGCCCAGTTCAGGATCGAATTTAACTTGTGTGTGCTGGCATTGCATTGGCCTGCTCATTCCCATTTTGGCAATAAATTCAAAATATTGGTAATTACTGCAATTAGCAATAAATTATAAGATAGATTTATTTGAGTGTACTGACAGGGCTGTTCCAACTTGATGCAGCTAGCAGTGTATCCACTGTGTAGTAACCTTTTAGATTCAGAGTTTGTTCCTTTTGCTGTCCTGGCAGTATAGACTTTTAAATAGATGAATATAATTGTCCCGAGCTGATTTTTAATTGCTGCAAGTGTTGGCAGGGCCAAGTCGGTGTAGTATTCCGAACGAAGGCACTGGTGCCCGACCAGCATTGGGCCAGAGTGAGGTGACGTGGGTATATATGAGGTAAAATAGATTTGAGACACGCATACAAGGAAAAATGCTGACAGTTTATACGTTAATGTATAGATTTATTACAACACTTCCAATAATATTTCAACACTTCCAATAATATTTCAACACTTCCAATTTATTACAACACTTCCAATATAATTTGGTAAATGGAATATTTAAATAGGAATAAATTATTTTTAATGTTTTTATTATTCTACATTTGAATTTATCATACAAGATGAAGTACCATAATAATCTGGTACTATCCAAGCAAGAGAGTTCTAATAAATCATTCTGGAATCATTTAATTATTAGAAATGCTTCTAAATTAAATTAAAATAGTATGTTATTGTACGAAATTGTGCAAGTTAAGTGTAATTAAATGCCAACTCTCAAATTCTGTTACGAATTGCAAACGGAAGTAACATTTATTTATAGATGTCAATAATTATTCATTTTTTTTGTTCCTTTTCTCCCTTACTTGTTCTTCTGTATTTCAAAAACTGAAGTAAGTCACCAATAAAAGAAGTTGTTAGCTTACACATCTGAAAATGTAACTTTTTATTATTTTGTTTTCCTGCGCAAAAATGATGCTCTCTTACATATAAACTTACTTCTCAAACCAGAAAAACCCGAAGGAAATTCATAAGCAATGTCTGAAGCTGCTGCCACCTCTTCTTCTTCTTTTTAGATTTTGAAGTGACACATGTCCTCTTATGTGGCCAGGGCACACCAATTGCCCGAAAAGTCTCAGTGGCCAGTGGCTCATGTGGTGGCCCAAACCCAAAAGTGTCTATCAACACTTCCCTTGCATTTGCGTAGGCTGGGGCTCCAATACTTGAGAATTGCCGCAGCTGAGCTTGTCATCTTCAGTAAGTGGGAGCGAGACATAAGAGCTGTCACATGCCTCTGGAAGTCGGGCAAGAAATTTCCTATTGGTACCACTGGGCTGATGTCTCCCGTTCATAACTAAAAGGTTTATACGAGCAAAATTGATATTAGTTTCATTGAATGAAGAGGAAAAAGTTGCACAAGTAAGCCCATTCTCATTTGTTCCAGCAAGAAGGAAGTATCCAAAGATGTGAAAATATTGTAGTTGTATTGTACTGGTGTGTGGGGTCAATCAAACAACTGTGTCTTAAAAACTATTTCGCATCCAAAGCTACAAAAGTATGTTATTGTAGTGTCACAAAAATTCCTTTGAGACATGTAGGACTCAGCATTCAAAGTTTCATCAATATCTGAGATAGTCGTATGAGAATCCTAGACCACTTGACGTAGATGAACCAATTTGTAGCAGTCACATGGATGACAATGATTGAGTCTCACTAGCCATTGAGGCAAAATATTTTTATACTTTTACATCATATTTACACAAAATTCTCTATGTAGTAAAGTAGTGAAATAAAATAACCATATTCTTCTCTAAATTTTTTTGTTGTTTTCTATAAAACAACATCTTTTTCAAAACAAAATTGGAATCTCTTTAAATTGTTGAATACATAAACAGTGCTATAATGTTTGACCATCATTTGAAATATCATTAAAAACCTTGTGAATCATCCCCAGGGTTTTTAACTGCTGAAACTCTGTATTGTCAGAAATAACCCTCACCTTTTTTCTCAAGTGTACTATTCGGGCTTGTATTCCAGGGAGAGACACTTTCAAAACATTCATTGAATTCTTAATGATGATAAGAAAAGCTGGAAAGAAAACATTATTGGAAGAGAGAAACAAAAGCTATTCTTTAAGTTCTGTTCTTCAGTTCCATATTTATCTTATATAAAATCATTTCCACCCAAAGTATTGTACTTCATAATTTCAAGTAATGTATAAAGATTTTTGAAATTTGCTATTTCTGTGAGTTTTTCTCAATAGTTTCGGAATAGTAAAAGAATGAAGAAGATACAAGTTCTTTCTGGGCTCTTTACTATTGTCTATTAAGTAGTAAAAATGCAGTTTTGTTAAATAATTTGTACTTTAAATTTGTTGCAAATAAAAACAATGAAAATCTGAGAGAAACACTAGTAATCATGTAAAACGACCAACAGTGGTCTAGGAGTTTAACTGATTACTCCTCAGGTTCTCATTTAAGGACATGCGTTTCTTGTCTATTTTAAATAATACAAAGTAATTTTCCATTTTATAATAAATGTATGTATATAGTGATGTATATACATAATGTATGTCATTACAATATTTTCTAATTTTTTGGAACATTCGTTATTTTAGAAAAGACATTTTTGAAGTGGTTATTTTTTTTGTATTTCGCGGAATTACACCTCAAAATAAATTCTCAAATAAAACATTTTGTTTGCATTTAATGATGAAGTTCTCTATTTCAAACTGTCAATTGTTGCTGAAAGACATAAAAAATATGTATTTTATAATCCTCATTGTTGGTCTTCGTGTATTTTTTGGGAAATTTAACGTCCTCATTTGAGGACACTGGCCACCCAATACTATTGTGGCCAGCACCTTTTCTGAGCAGGAATAGACTTGGTCAGTGTTCAAATCAGCTACTTTTTTGTTGATTAATATTAGTAAAAGTAAGAGCCATGCAGATGTAGGTGTTCGTTTTCTGGCGTGAGTCTAGATCATCAGATGTTTTTTGTTTATTGTATCAGTTTCCTGCAGTAACACTGTTGATGACTGCATCTAAGTTAATTATATTGGCAAACATAAAATAATAAATTTACTTCAATCGTTGTAGTAAAAACTTTCATAAATATATAATTCTAAACTTATGCATATACAAGGTAGTAGATAATACTGCCTCAATGTGAGATCGAATGAATATTTGAAACCATTTGTCTCAGAAGATACCATGTTCAATACATCAACAAATCTACTGAAGAAATTTTTTTTTCTTTCTGGAATTATTATTTTTCTTATACTTTTCCAGTTTCACAGTAAGTCTTCTCAGGTGTAGATAGGTGTTATTTTATGTTGAAAGTTTTCCAAAAGTTTCTGGTCTTTAACAGGTTCCAAATACTTTATTCACAGTGAAACATCAATGATGCATAAGATTTTTATAGTAATGTCAGATAATCAGTCCATTGTCCAGAAAGAATTCTGAATTGAATATGAAGATTTGCTGACCCTTTTGACAATGTTTTGCATTTGTCATTTCCAAATATGCAAGGTTGGCTGGGAAGAGAACAGCTCCCCCCCCCACACACACACACACACAATCGAAAATCTTCAAACTTCCATCCTGTCATTAAATATAATTTACACATTTTTTGAAATTCTCTTTCATTCAATTCTTATCTTCGGAAATTAATCCCAAGGTATTTCTCTTGCTCTACTATGTACCCCTTGTCTTGTAGTACAGAGTGGTCATTCATCACCATGTGTACAGTAATAATTGTGGCATGGGAGAGTTTCCAACCCACCATGCACCTTGTTTCTATTGCGTCCTGCGTGGCTGAGGAACTTGTGGGAGCGACAAGTAGACGTAACACCTATACAGTGCCATTCCCTGATTCTGTTCATTGTGGCATGGTTGGACCGACTCAGTCACCCTGTATCTCTGAGTAGCCCTATCCTTACCCATTAAGCTAATATCCTTACACCATAACCATCTATTTGTCCGTTAGGTGAACCTCCCACAGACCAGAAAAGAAACGTAAAAAGCCTTAATGTTACCGAAGGACTGCATCTGGCAGCTGAGGAAGAAGGTTCTGAGCCAACACCAAAGAGAACGGTCAAATGAAGGCAAGGGGTCAGGCCACAGAGGTGTCAGGAAGGGTGGATGAAAGAGCTGAAGGGTCGTGGGGCTAAATGGTGACCTGATCTAAAGTTGCATACAATGTGTGTGCCCACACACTGTGTCTGCAGCCCATCTAAGAGAAGCCAAAACGAGCGTTTACCTTCTCCAAAGATTTTGTACGCTTCATTATATGTTAAGAGAAGTGAAAAATTTTCATTTGGTCTTTTAGTGGTGCTTTATATGTTTTATTTAGTTTCTCTGCTTGTTTCTTCTCATTCTTTTATAGAATTATATCGAAAATAAGTATTCTGTTTGGGTGAACAGGTGCATGACTTACTTCCACCGCTAATAAAACATCTGGAAGCTGGCCCTGTTCTACATCTGTATGCGTTATTATGCAAGTTGGAACCACGTGACCACACCGAGCAGAGCCTTTATCTTGCCTCAGCACTTATTAAGTTTATATGGACTAGTGGTGGCAGCTACGGGGGACAGCTAGGTGCCCTAGGAGCAGCGACAGATGCATCTTTCCTTGGCCTTGGGAAGTCCGCTGCCTTGGCAGGCCTTAAGGGTCGTCACCGTGATGTCAGTAGTAGTGAGAATAGCATTTCTATGGAGGCCAGCAACTCTGATGAGGAACAGGTATGAATTAAATGTTCATAAAATGTTTGTTAAAGTAAGAGGAACCGTTGGAACCAAAGGATTTTTAAGTACTTTGTCTCTGTGTGAATTGAGGCTGTGAGACAAAGCCTTCTTGAAAATCATAAATCAGGAGATGACTGAGTCATGGCAAAGTAGTTGAAAGTTGAAGTTGAGGTACTCCATGTTGCAGGATTTAACTTGTTTAATTACACTTTTTTTTCTATATTCTTAATTTCAATGCCATTGTTTTATGCTATTTATTTTCATATTTAATTTTAATCCAGATTTTTGTAAGTGGGTGGAATGAAATTGGGTAATTACACGCTTCCATGAAGCATTTTTGTTATAAATCACTTTCACTGTCATATGTCATTAATCCTCCATAAGATGTTTCACTTCAAAATAATCAGGACTTTATGATCAAAAGAGTAACGGGTTTAGAAATATTAAATGATGATGTGAATCTATTAATTTAAATAGAATAAATAGTTTGTATTTACCTACAGGTTCACACACAAGGAGAAATCGTTTGTTAAATAAAATATCATTGATATATTATTTGTATATTTACAACCTGTTAAATGAATAAATGAAAAAAAATTTATGAAGTCATTAGAACGTCATCAGTGAAAATGTTATTTGTGAATATATTACTACATTGGCAGAATGACACTAGAAGGAATACTCACTATGATCCTTGTCTTTTTGACATACTCGACATGTTGCCCAATTTTTTGTTTGAACATACATTAATAAGAGAACCATTTACATTTCATGTTCCCAGAAATTTTCTGTGCTTCTGAGTAATTATTCAGAAATCCAATGTAAGTCATTTTTGATCTGCTTAATTGGAGAAAATATTTCACAATTCATTTTGCATACAAACATAACTCTATTTATAATATTCTCTTCTTTTCGGTGGGTCGGCAAAGTATTGTTTTTGGTATTTTATACAATACGAGGGGCATTCAAAAAGTACCCGGAATGGTAGTTCAGCTTGTTAATGTTGTAACCCATGACAATGATAACCTAATCTTCTTCGAAGTAGGTCACTTGGGCACTCATACGCTTGCTCCGTTCTTCCTGCCATGGAAGCAGCGGTAGAAGGCTTTATTCAACACTGTTGGAGCTGAGCCATTGCATTGAATTTGATGTTCTCCATGGTTGCAAAACATCTCCCTTTGAGGCCCACTTTCACTGTTGGGAACAGCCAATAGTCACTGAGCAAGATCCAGAAAGTATGGTGGTTAAGGGACGACAGGAATGTTTTCGGTAAGGGATTTCTGCACAAGTGACGTGTGGCTTGTCGTGTTGTGATGATGCAGGCACCACTTTGCTTGCCATTTTGATCATTATGCCCTTCGTATTGCATCACACAAACTCTGTGAAACTTGCAAATGAAAATTTTCAGTAACAGATTGTTCAGGCAGTATGAACTCATTGTGCACCAAACTGTCGATGTCAAAGAAGGTGATTGTCACTTTGACTTTGGATCTGATGATGCCGGATTTTTTTGGCTTGAGTGAGCCTGGACTGTACCACTCTGATGACTGCAGTTCTGTTTCTGGATCCTAGATGAACACCCAAGACTCACCAGTCAGAAACTGCATTTTGCATAGTGGTTTATCATTGTAAACGTGCTGCAGAGCTGAAGCATTTCTCAAGCCGATTTTCCCAGTTTGCACATGAAATTAACGTTGACTCACTGTCAGAATCGCGTCATTATGCCATCGGGTTTCCACTTGCTTCCACATGACATCACAGCACATTGAAACATGTCGAGACCACTTTTCCCTGCGTGTGAATATGCTCAACCCCTTACCACAAGAATGTGAACACTGGTTTATTGCTAGTTTGGCGATGGCAAAGCAATTCCAAGAAATTGTTGAATACCCTTCGAATATTGTGTAACAAATTATATATGTGCAATGGATCTGAAACATTGATTTTGTGGGATGCAGGTTTGCCAGCCACTGTTGTGTGTGCAGGCAGATAGTTCACAGCAGAGTGACCTTCATAAGACTCAAAGTGAAACGAGTGAAGGGCCTACACCATGCAAGCAGCCTCGAACTCATAAAAAACACATTGTTCAGACTGATGGGGATGTTGACAGTTCTGATGGTGAGTTGAGTTTATTTATTTTTGGGTTTAATATATAGCAGAATTATGTTTTACTATTATTAATATAAATAAGATGATGTGTTCACAGGTATTAGTATTTGTGTAAGTAAACCTGTTATGCAACCTGATTGTATGTTTTTAATTATTTGCGCAGTTGATTAATGCCTGTGAACCTCTCTGGGTATGTGAGCAATATGTATGTTGTGTTTATTTTGACAGTTTCATATATGATTTAAACAAATTGTTAAAAGAAACAAAAACATTTTAAGGAAATGTCTCTTGTATCTATGAATATGATGTGTAGTTTCAATGATTTTTAATTTATAATCAATTGAGAAACTATTTAGAACAAAAATAAATAGAAGCAAAATTCAGAAGGATCTATGTCCTAAAATTACTTAACAAGTTCACATGACTTACGCATGCAGCATCCTGATTTGATCCCATGTTCGTCTGTTGTGAGGTTTTCTTTTGAAGTGTTCATTGTAAATGAACATTGAGTTGAGTAGCATTTAATAAAATGGCCAGCAAGTAAATTCAGTGAGCCTTTATTGCACTGGCATTAATTCAGTTTCACAAAATTACACAATTGCTTATTTCATAATTAAAAAATATTCACTGATAAGTATCACTGAATACTTTTTTAGACCAGAAAAAAGGTTTTTTGAATTTTCTACTACTAATTGCTTTATTGAGTTGAGAAAAAAGTGAAGTGTTACTTTTTAGTGAATATGGTTCTTCAGTAGAAAATATGATTTCTTTGTAATTGCTGAAAATCTATCAAAAAGTAGTGAACTTGGTAGTCAAATTAACATTATACTCACATGCACACACAGTCACATAAAGATATATAACAAATGTTGTAAGAAGTTTGTATATTTGAAGCCATTGAGAGTAATTATATTCTTATGAATTGTATAATTTTAAACCTCTACAGGCAGTGCCAAAATTGAGGAGTTAGATGATGAGGATGAAGAGGAGGAGGATGCACGCAGTGAGGAGGCTGGGCCTAAACGTGCGTGTAGTCCAGCTGAGAACCTAAGCAGTTGTGCTCATCAGTGTAAACCAACGTAAGTTACGTATTCTTTTTGAAGAATGGCGGGGACCAGAGAGAAATGACAATGTGGGGGAAGAATTAATGGGAGAATATGAAGATATGATGTGAACGTTCAATTTAATTCTTTATTTATGTTAAGATTGCTAATGTACAGTTTATATGTACAATTTTCTAAAATAATCCATTTATAATACAGTTATTAACCCTAGGGACATGGTGCTTGTTTGTGTTTCTGAATTGACACTGGGCCATTTCTGATCCCCACAACTTATTGTTTTAATCAGATGTCTTATATAGACATCTTTAGGAAGGCTTTGATAAGTATGCAAGTACTCAAGGAATTCAAATCACGAGAGCGCAAGAACTGCTTAAAAGATTGCAGACTAACATTGCAAGAATTCTCTTTTTATTTACAAGTAATGAATTTGTAAAAGAACCAAAATGTTACCTACCAAGAGATTTGTAATGCTAAAAACTGTGCCAGAGGCAGGCATCATCCTCAGTGTGATTCTAACATGTGAAAAGAAAACTTCCTTCAGTCAGCATTGCTAGCTGAATTTGTTTACTGTGCTCCATGAAGTCACAGAGGTTAAGCAAATTTGAGACTTGAGAGTTGTTGGTTGGGTGACGCACTGAGCCGCTGGCCAAAAGGAGGAATGGCACTGACTGTGACTTGTGAGACTTGCAAATATAGCACTTACTCGGTGATGATTGTGATGGGGGATCACTCCAGGGAAAGTGCTCAACGCCAACGAGGTTTAAAGAGATGCGTTGCGTCAACAATAACCACAGATGAAAGGATATGTTTGAACCAATTGAAGAAAAAAATATTGTCCATATTGAAATTTTTTTGATGTAACAATTTTTAATTTTATTTATTTATTTTTGTGATGAAAAATATAAATATGCAATTAATTTTTAGCAGGAAATTCTTCTTCAAATCCTCTTTTTACTTTTTTAAAATATAAATATACACACATAATGCAAAATTTTTATAAATATATTTGTCTGGTAAAGATGATGATAATTATTGGCAAGCACTACACGAACCAAATAATCCAAATGTTCATTGTTGTGTTTCTATGGTGTATGTATGTACTTTGGCACAACAGCGTGTTACAAGCTAAGGCTTACCAGTTCTATGGTGTTTAAAACATTAAAATTTTGACTGATTCATTTTGAGAGACCGGAAAATAACAAACTGAAATGTTAATCAATATTTCTTCTTGATTGTCAATATGTTTGCAAATAAAAGTATCCAAAGTTTTTTATGACAATCATTTATTTCAGCAATTGCACAACGTTTCGTAACTAGTTTTGTTACATCATCAGGAGCTTAGTGAGGGAACTACTATCCCATTGAATTACCTCTACAGTAGAACAATCGAGGAAACATTACGAAATTAACTCACACTCACTCAGGTGATATCACATAACTAACTATCCCGTAACTAACCCTAACGTTGAGCAATTGCTGAAATAAATGATTGTCATAAAAAGCTTTGGATACTTTTATTTGCAAACTGAAATGTTTTTTCATTTAAAGATATCAAGATCGTGAGACCTGCCTGTTTGCATGGAAAGACGACAGTATTTCTATTTATTGCAATTTAAAGATATCGAGGTCCTGAGAACTGCCTTTTTGCATGGAAAGACGTATAATGTTTCTATTTATGTTTCTCATGAAAACGTAATAGATAAAAGTCATCAGATAATTGAAGATTTTTTCTACCAATGATCCAAAGAAATATCTGAAATGAAATTGAAGGGCTTGGAGCAGTTACATGAAAGACCACACTGTCCAAAGCAAGCCTCCCACTGTTCATAAATATTAATACCTTGAATTTAGTTTGTCTGAAGTCTTAAAGTTCAGTGTGGTGACTGAGAAGCTATTTAATGTTAAGGTCTGGAATTTTTTTGAACTGTTTTTTCCTGGCATTTTGCATTGTTTTGTGGCAACCTATAATAATAAAGGCAAATTTGATTTTCATTTCATTGAGTAGAGCAGAAAATGTTGTATATGTCAGCATAGATTCATTTGTTTAGCGATAATGGTGAAGGAAAAATTGTTTTCCAAATTTGCAAAAATGTTGTAGTTGTACTGTACAATGACAGAGTTTGGGGTTAAAAATCAGCTATATCTCAAAAAGTATATCACCTACAAAGCTACAACTTCACAAATGTTCATCTGTGATGCAGCATACAAGTATTCGAAATGGTTGTGTGGGACACTTCTCCAAAATTAGTCTACTTGACATGGAATGGTCCCTATACATTAATTTTGAGACAGCTGGAAATATACAAATTATTCATTGCAAACTTGCAACCGTTTACCTTCTCATGAATTCATTTAATGGGTGAATAGCTTTCTCTATTAAACATTTTTGCACTATTTTTGAAGAGACATAAGTTATTCTCGAAATTTTGTCATCTGGTTACAGGTTAAATAGCCTCAACTTAACAAATATAGGGCTTGTCTTTTCATGAGTTTATGAGAAATGAAGCTTCATTTTTCAGCTCTTCTATTGATAGATTGTGACTTCATATCTAAATATCTAACATGTGACCTTCACATCTTGGTTGAGTTACTAAATTGTAAATGATTCTGTCTTAATTGTTAGAAATATTCCACTTCATTGGAATTCTTTTGAAGAATTCAAAATTATAAGTCATTGTCATAACTGATTTTCAATCATTACTGTGTGATTTCATGCTCAGAAGCAAAGTCCTTGCAAATGAAAAGAGAGAATGCCACAGCGTATGAGCAGAAATTAAATTGAATCGTATTAGCTGTTTTACGGTTCAGTGTTTATTTTAAGCTCCTGTAGTCATCAGTTTGCTTTCATATTTTCCTGACAAGATAAGCCTGTCTGCAGTTATTTGAATTCATTAATCAGCACTTCAATTGGAGTTGGTTTGTGTGTTGTTTTTTTTCCCCAAGTTAATTTTGCTTTAGAACATTTATAAATAATTTAGTTTACACTTGTGTGTGTGTGTTTGTGCAGTGTATGCAGCGTAGCCAAAATGGGGACCATTGGGAACAAGCATCACACCAGCAGTGATAATGAAGTGGAAGCTGATGCTGAACGTTCGGGTGGAGATGAATGTGTAATGAACCAAACAAAAAAAAGGAGAAAAATGCTTCGCAAACGGAAAAAAAGTAAAAAAGGTAAACTAGTCATGTTTTGTTCTTTTTGTTTACTATTAACAATTTTTCTTGATTAGCAGACAAGAAAACCAACCTGAATAGCAGAGAAGAAAACAACCTGATTCAAATGCCGTTCAGGGCCGTGTAATTAAATTTTATAAACATTTTTCTTCGAAGTTGATATTTTTTTCAGAATATTTAATGTTTTATACCAAGTTCAAAAACATGATGAATGAACTTAGTGATTACATAGACCAGATTAATTTGGCACCTCTGAAGAACACACAGTGAATGGACTAATATGTGGACATGTATGGAGGTCTTGTCTGGGTACATAATATGATTTGGAAAGCTTTTTTAATTAGTTCGACATTGAAAACTGTAAGATTGATTTGCTGCCAATATTCACAGTGATTTTAACCCTTCACATGGATTGAGTGGAACGTAGGTTACTTGGAGTAGGTCTCCTGCCAAACATCTTATCTGAAGCAAACCATTTGTTACCTATAAATTCATAGAAATGAAATGGAGATCTCTTAGTGTGCCTACGTTTCTCATTTTTAGACTGTATTGAACTACTCTAACTTTCCTCACCTTTTTCTACTGAAACTCGCTTTTCTCACTTTTTCCCCCCCCCCCCCCCCAACCCTTAAATTTTCTATATAAAGGATAGTTTAAAATTATTTTACTTCAACTACTAAGGTAGGAACATTGAGAATAAAGTCAGCGCAATTTGAAACTCCAGTAGGAAATCTTTTATACTGTTCCGCAATAAAGGACGTGAGAAGTGAATAAAGGAGGATGTGGGCAGTGCCTTCATGATGAGCGCGCCCACACCTGCAAAAACCCTCAGGAGTAGCATGTGCCTAATAACCAGGAGATGCCTACATTATTATGACCATGGTAGAAGAAAGCAAGGTGTTAATGAATGAGGCAAGGTAATAAAGTTTGACACTTCATTATGTGATAATTTCCAGTAACATGAGAAAGTATGTGCTATTGTACATCTAGTTTACAGAAGCAATCTTCCAAAATTCTTTTTCACATTAACCAATTAGTGTGCCATTATTTTTAACTTTCATTTTCCAATTGTTTAGCTAAATATTACACCAATGTTTTGTTTTGAATGAATCATGAAATGAATTTGAAACACAATTCAGTTGAGAAAGTAGTTCAGCAGAGACCTCAATATGCAGAAAAGTCCCATTCTTTTCCCAGTCATAACAAGTTTCTCCCCATTTCCCCCATATTCACGTTTCTATTTCCAAGATTACACACACTATGCTTCTTCTTGGAGAACCTTTGCTGTTTATTGGCAGACTCTTCAAATACTTGCCCCCATTGTAACAAACTTGAGAAGTTGCTCAGAAGAATAAAACATAAATGTTTATTTTTATTTTTCTCAAGTTATAAATGGAATACTATGAATGAACTAAATGTTGGAGACATTTCTTAAACACGCCTGTGAACAACCTGGTTACTAATAGCACTCTTAACACTGATCTATGTGGTGAAAGATATTCCTGTTATGGTGCAGGTAGATTTGATTGCTGATGGTAGAATTCCCCACCATTGTACACTAATTGGTCCTAAAAACAAAGAAACAATGTTTCTAAGCCCTCACGTTGAGTAGACAAATGTGTTAAAATTGATAGTCGATAATGCTTTCACTGTGAAGACTGAGATTATGAATATAAGTTCTTAAAAAAAAGAAACTTCCATTTGTTCACAAACAGTTTTTTGAACAACGAATCTCCTTTTAAAATCCTTAAAAAATTGATGTTTGCTTGTTTTGAGACAATTTGAGCAATGGGGGAGAAAAAAACAGAAAGAAAGAAAATATCTTGTTTTAATTTTTATATGATCTTTTATGAGCTCTGAAAATGGATTTTTGGTCACACTCTAGTTTTCTCATATCATGGACATACTTGCTGGCACTTAGTTGTTAACTTTAAAGACAATTAATGATTCTTTTCGACCAAGTGTGTGTTTTTATTTTAAAGAAGACTTTTTTTCTCTAAGATTAAATTGTATTCAAAATATGTAAAAATGTAACATTGAACATACCTATTGTCTTTGTTTTTAGATGATTTAAAAGAAATAAGGATAAAAAAATTCCAGGACCATGCCAAGGAATTTTGATTTGACATATGATTATTTAAAAAATTATTTAGGTACAACAAAGTTCATTGTGGTAATTAGAAAATGGTTTATTAATAGAAAGTACCAAAAATATGAAATATTGCAATATTTTATCAGTGTAGTAATATAATGTGCAAGTGACAAAATATACCATTATATGCCTTTTAAAAACCAGTAGTTTCATCAGAATGCTGTAAATCACAGTTAAAGATTAAACAACCACAATTAAAGATTAAGAACTGGGCAGGGAAAAATATCATAAAAGTCCACCCCTAATCATGACTTGTCTAACTAACACATGACGTTTCTTATATAATCCCATCTTTATTTATTACTAATAGACTGTAACAAGTACAAAATCGTAACAACAACAACAATAATTAATAATAATAGTAATAACAACAATAATAATAATAACAACAACAACAATAATAATAATAATAATAATAATAATAATAATAAATAAACACGGTAATCTGAAATACTACTAAAATAATTTATATACTTAACTGTTGTTGTAATTTTTGTGAATGTGTAGAGAAAATGCCTGTATGCAATCAAAGCAAGCGCCCGGAATGTTCAGATGAGGAAGAGGAAGCAGAGAGTGGCCTAGAGGAGGATGCGACTGTGAAAGGAGCTATTGGTGCTAAAGATGCTATTGTAGGATTGGAGCCTGATCAGGAGGTTCCTAATGTTCTCGTCAGGTGAGTGAAGTCTTTGTTCTTTCAATTCTCATATAACAATACCTTCAGATTTTTAAATTTAATGAGAACGTTTTTTTTTTTGGTGTTGTTGCACTGCTTTCATTGCATATAAATTACATTATAGCTTATTTATGAGATCATTCTGATATTTAATTGAGATTTTCCTCCTGAGAATTATGACTTAGCAACAGAGAAAAACTCGGTTTTGGTCAAAATGCTCATGCAAAACACATGATTATTTAGGAAACTTTAATTATATTAAATATCAACCTTTAATTATGATATAATATAAAAATACTTTCAGAGTTTTATGACTTGAAATCCTCACTTTTTGTAGGATGGCAAGTCATAAAACTGAAGA
The DNA here is from genome assembly GCA_964035755.1 of Teleogryllus oceanicus. Lineage (NCBI taxonomy): Eukaryota > Metazoa > Arthropoda > Insecta > Orthoptera > Gryllidae > Teleogryllus > Teleogryllus oceanicus. The sequence continues at coordinate 660,993 of CAXIVR010000009.1, read as the reverse complement.
CACTTAATTCAGTGTTTTTTTTTTTGAATTTCAAATAATGAGTTGTTGGGTGGGTGGGTGTTTTTTTAATACAGTAGACTCTGGTTATAGTGAACATCTGGGAACTATTTTTTTTTGGTTCACTCTATCCGATGATGTCGAAATTAAATAGATTTTCTCCACGTTGATTGATTATATTAATATGGAGATAAAACAAAATACATTAACAGCATAAACTAAAAATTTCAATATCTTAATTTGGCCTTAAAAATAAATTATTTTCAATTGTTTGGTGCATATTTTTTTAATTACTAATTTCTCTAGATCCTACACCAGAGTTTGTGCTCCCTCCATACTTGATTCTGCATTATCATCATCTCTAAAGATCCATCTTGTATGTCCTGTCCCACTCTGTGAAGGCCCTTTTACCTGTAGTAATAATGCACGAGATCCTTTCAGTAGAGCAATGATGCAAACAGCTAATAAAATTGATCGCTTTTCTGCGTGGCACGGCGGGTGTCACCAGGTGTGGCTGTCGTATGTTTCCTGTTGTGTGTGTAGAGGACCACAAGCTTTATCCAGTGTAATCTCAGTAACTTCGTTTGACACTCAAGCAAGCAGTCACATGTTGCTGCCGCCAGTTGCAGCCCATGCAGGACAGAGCCTTTGTTTCTGCACTGAAATTGAGTTGCATAAGGTCATCAGTAAGGTTGACTGTGTCCAATACTTTCTCCTCCGGGGAGGCTTCTTCAATGATGACCTTTAGCTGACATTTTTTCCAAAGAGCCCTGAGTTGGAATTTGTGGTTTTGTGGCATGTTTTTTTTCCAGGAGGGAATTAATTTCCAGGACATTGTATTCACTATAGCTGAGGTTCAGAGTTCACAAAAAACAAATCTTCTTGTGCTTATTTGTAATATAAGTGAAACGGGCTCAGTGTCTTTAAGTTCACTATAACCTGGAGTTCGCTATTGTCGGAGTCGACTGTAACTTCAAACTGAAAGCATTAAACGATTAGAGAATGTGAGGAAAGGAGTACAATGTTAGTGATCTATAACTTGGTCTCTTCTACTTTCAACTTTGTTTTTGAACAATCTTTTGTCATTTAAGTTACCATTATTAGAATATCTTGTCAATTTGCAAACCTGTCTTGTTCGAAAAGGGTAAGAGATAAATGAAAATCAAAATTTTATAAATAAAGAATTGAATTTATGAAAATAATGAAAGAAATAAACGAGCTACAATAAGTCATGTATTTCTTATCTTTGTCAACTATCTGAATATATATATATATATATATATATATATATATATATATATATATATATATATATATATATGTGATGCTTTGTGAAAAAGTTTACTACTGTGAATTAGCGTATGCAACACAAAGTGCTGCCCTGAAACGCTCTTTGCTAAATGAACATCCTTTTTCTACTGGTCCCTGATAAGATACAACAAATATTGATGCAATCTTTTAACCAACTAACCTGCTAACTTAGAATACCTCAAATTGGAGCACACCAACTGTTGCACAACACTAACAGAAATAGTTAAACTGATAATGTAGCAATCAGTGTTGCTATGTGCCTGTTGGAGGGTTAGATTTAATACATCATTTAAAATTTTAATTTTTATAATTGGTTGAGAGAATGTAGTTTCTTAATTATTTACTTTTAAATTTTAAAAATAGGTATTGGCCTTTCAATTTACTCATTCCTTGCACATTGAACTGGAGAAAATCTCCGATATTTCTAGTCAGATGGTCCTTAAGTGGACCTCTTTCTTTGCTCGCCATGTGCAAATATAGGCAGGAGTCCTACAGAATAGTATGGCCCCAGAATACCAGCTGGTGTCGTAGCTGGTGACCACCCTTTAGTACCACCAAATTGCGATGTATATTTTTTAAAATTTATTACATAGTTTTTGGACTGCATCTGTTGTATTCTGGGCCGTGTGCTTGCCGGAAGGTAAATAAAAATAAAATAAATGTTAAAAATTTTGTAATGCTAAGTGCTTTGAAAAGCATAAACTAGGATTGCTTACAAATTAGTACGAATGTTTAAAAATGTGGATGCTCTCAAAATGTTTCAGTTTAGTTTTGTGACCTTGGTTAACACCCATTGCCAGATAGACACACAAAGAATATTTTAATTTTTTCTTTGAGTGCTAATGTCAGATATGCTCAGTGAGATGAGTTCCAGAAACACTAATGCTGGATAAATCTGCCATGGGTTCGTCTTGTCCTGAAGACAAATACTGTATATATGTGATGTAGCATCTATTTTGTGTGTAAATATGCAGAGTGAGACAAAACTACAAAGGAGTTGAGTGATAAACTCGTTAAGCTTGAAGACAAACTCACAAGTAATCAAAAGGAGGACATGACAAGTATAAAGAAAGATGTCAAGAAAATTGCAAATGCAGTAAGTAAACTTACAGCAGACATTCAATCTTGCAAGAAGGGGCAGGAGAAACTTGAAAAAAGAGGTGACAAGATTGAATCCTTGCAAGAAACGACAGCAAAACAAATAAACAAAATATCAACAGAACTCTGAAATATTAAGATTCATGGAGCAAACCCCAAAAGTCACTCAAATCTTGTCATCAAGTGACAAATCTGAAACTCGAAAATCTCATGACCTAACCATTGTTAATGAATTATTGAAAAAACTAGATATAAAAAACGAAGAAAATGTTGAATATTATCAGATTGGGAAAACTGAATTCAGATGATGAGGAATCTAGATCAAGACCTATGAAAATAATTTTGAGAGATTCTGTCTCTGCGAAAAATATTTTAAAGAACCAGAAGAAATTTCCACATGGGGTTAAAGCTAGAAACGACCTAACCCCAATGCAGGGAAATGAATTGAAAGCTCTTAGTGAAGAACTAAAAGGTAGACAAGAGTCAAACCCAAAGCTTGTCATTAAATGCATCAGGGGAGTCCCCTGCATTGTAGATGGGAAGGGAAACGAGAAGGCAGTAACGAGTAACTTGGTTATAAATTCGAAGATTATGTACGTTATTACACCTCAGATCCTGAGGCCCCACATTGGTCAAAGTGATCATTTGGCAATTATCACATCGCTACAAGTAGAATTGCCCATGAATAACAGTGTTTCTTATAACTCCATCTCCAAACGGAATTTCTTCCAAGCTGACTACACAACAATAATAAGGCACCTTACTGAACATCACACATTACTAAATACGAATATTAACGAATATGCTGGAAATAACAATGTTAAATCTAATTATGAGAATTTTTACAAAATATCTAAACGTCTTTTAAGTACTTGCTCACCAGATATCATGAATAGAATGAATTTAAATAAACCTTGGATTAATCGTGAGATAATAAAACAAAGCAACACTGAGCAAGAAAAACCGGAGCAGATGAAAGTTACACCATCTATAGGAACACAATCATTTCAAACTATCTCATCTCTAATG
>CAXIVR010000009.1:515058-652558 GCA_964035755.1 Teleogryllus oceanicus | reverse complement strand
CTGGATTGATCCTGTATTGTCCAAACCTGCGTCAAACATCCCATCCATTAACATCATTAAAATTATAATAATTATAAAGGTTGATGACCTTAGCACACAAAACCTTTGAATCACAATGCTTTGATTTAATGATTAATAATACCGTGCATAATATCCACATGGTATATATTGAGAGAAGATGCTTAGAGGTGAAGTAACGTTTTGTAAGAACTTTTTCTATACATGATTGCCATTTATAATGTGGCTCAGTAGAGTTAAATCTTCAAACAGATTGATCTGCTTGTAAATTGATTATTTATCATGTAAAAACAAATTTAGTGTACTTAAATATTGTTTAGAAAGTGAGATAATTTCACCTAATAACAATAAAAATAATTTTACATGTGATTTAATTCTTTTTACGTGTGATATTATCTGGATTTTCAGAAAAAACAAATGCAAATGATGATTTTATTTTCAATTACGGGTTCATTGAAACTTCTCATTTTTCTTTCCAGTAATATTGTAAATCCCTTTTCACTGTTATTTTGAAGCCTTTGGTTCGTGATGAAATATAAAAGAAGCGTTTTTGAAATTTTGTGCTAAGTAAACTTAATTAATCCAAATCATTCAAGTAAAGTCGTTGATACCAAAATACTGATGAGGCAATTGTAAGTGTTATTTATATTCAAATTGTAATTAATAAAATTTTAAAAACAAATCACTTTGCCAGGGTTTTTAGCATTTGAGTAAAACTACTTTTGCAAGGGAAGAATCTGAAACTTCTGAAAAAATTTAATGGCATCACCTAGGAAATTTATTCACTGTACAAAATTTATTAGAGAAAAAATACCATCCATAGCTAATTGTAAAGCAGACAGGAAGATAAAATTTGTTTAAAAAACCTAAGTACTTTGTGAATTGTTGTAAATCCAAACCCTTTATGTATTGAAATTTCTTAATTGCATTGCATCATTGAAGATGCAGTCAAGCTCATTCTTAATTCTTATTGCCTGGATTTTTACAGAGATGGTGCTCCTGAATTTGTTCAAATCATGGAAGAACATTCACACGATAGTTCCCATGATTCTTCTAGAGGAGGGGTAATGACAGAGTTGGCAAGTTTGGTTCAAGGGTCAGAGATCCATGACTGTAGGCCCTACATCAGGAATTTTCAAGCTCATCGGTATGTGATGCTCATCGGTCCTTCCTTCTTCTTCCTTCATCCTAGGTTTTTTTCTTTCCTTTTTTCTGTTTTTGGAATCCAGAATATTGGTTTTTATAGTGCTCTTAATTTTGCTCCCTATGAATACCTTTGTCTAGCTTGCAATTTGACTTTCCCTTGGGTTAATTTTTTGATTCTTTCAAGTGCTGCATGTGCAATTGGAATCTCTAGCTCATAACACGTGCATGTTTTGACATCAGCTTTATTTTGCAATTTCTTTGCAATAGATACATTTTTTAATGAGGATTACATGTAGTAACTGATGTATTTGTACATGTCATTGCGACATTATTTATGTACAATGAAAAACAATGTGAACATTTTTTCTTTTATATTTTTAAACTTAATGCTTTTATTTACTTAATCTAAATAGGTGTGTGGTTTTTAAAGACTTTCTTATGTTTCTTGGACAGATTTGCGAAATGTGGATGTTCTTTAGACTTTTCTTTTGTAAAATAGTGATGACATCAGGGGTTGTACTTTCTTTAATTTCACAGGATTGTAAACTTGGATAATTGAGAAACACTCTCTAAAGTTTTTCTCCATTAAGACACATTTTATTGTGCATTTAGAAGCTTATGGCTTCCATCTTCAACAACAATCTTTAATAAAAAAAATTGCCAGACTAAATTGTTTGAAATCAGACAACAGTTAAGTCAGCTGTTTTATTTCATTTCACTTAGAAATTGCCCATTAAACAATAACATGTTACCAAAGTGTAACTGCTGTAATGCATTAAAGCATAATATTACTGGAACATAGAAAACATTATTGTACATTTGAAATAATACTATTAGAATGTCTTTGAGCATAAAATTTCTAAGAAAGTTCATTTTAATTTTAGGGAATTACAATGAAAACACAAATCAACATAAAACTGATAGTGGACAATCTTTTTATGTTTTGAAGTCATTACTGCCCAAACCTCCAGATATCCCTTTTTCTGAAATGACCGGCTAAGGTAACATAGGGCTTCAACTGATGTGTGGAGGCAGGATTTTTGATGTCAACTTGTCAGCCAGGTCAAATTCAGCACTGTCTAGAGATGAATTCTAGCAATCTGCTGCTCTGATTAATAGTTTTTCGTTGTTTCTCTGATCAACACCAGGTGAATGCTGTAGTAATACCTTAACAAACGGGCCAAGGTGTTACTACCACATGTGATCTTTCCTTTCCGTTCCTTGTTCTATCCTCATTCTATACTTACAAATCATACACTTACACGCACTACACTACTACTCATGCCGGGAGTTCGATTGGGAGCTTAAAACTTGTTCCAGCGGGGGCACTGCCCTGCTGGTGGGAGATACCTAATTTGGGGGAAAACTCTATCAGCTGACATGTAGATTGGTGCCGTATCTCACGGGAAGATCAGCGGTTCCTTCCAAGGAAAAATATGCACTACACTTGTGACACTAATAGTCTTAGCAGTTGACACGCCTGGAATCACTAATCAATCAGATGGAGAGAGTAGATAGTGAGGAAAGTGTTTACAACCAGAGACGAGTAGATGACACAAGACACACTTTCTTAATCTGCGACATGTGAGCAAGTGACGAAAATTGAATGTTCTTGGCTGTCCAGGAGACGCCGCGTACAAGGCACAGGTGCTGAAGTTTCAACCGCCATTCTGCGACCTTCCTCAGGGCCTCACACCTGTGCCTTGGACGCGCCGTCTCCCGGACAGCCAAGAACATTCAGACTCCGGCTGCGGAAGCCTACGCTCTCACTTGACAGAAAATTGTTAGAAGAACACACTGGTACAGTAACATCTGGTAGCATCGTTGAGAATTGCTTTCCAATGGAGAAAACTAGGTAAGAGAGATGTGCCTACATCAAGAAGGTAGAGGAAAACCCACATGTGAATCTAATGACTTAGGGGAAAATGAAGAAATATGACGAGAAGAGGACAAAAGATAAGACGCCATTTGAAAGTAATGGAAAAGTGGTTTTGGAGTGGATCTGATTGTACGGAATGAAAAGGGTTCGTGGTTTTCTTGGATGCAAGCCCCACACTATTCAGGAGTGTGGTCCCTTCTGAAAGTTCTTAATTTTCAAGTTTTTAAATTTTTTTTTAAAAATATTTTTGAAAGTCTTTACATTACATAATTTAAAGAGATAATATTGAGATATTCACTGCATTTTACTTTCTCAGATATGTACATATACGGAGTAATATGCATAGTATGGAGAAAGTCTATACTGAAAAACTTTTAATTTTCACAGTTCTTGAAATTCCTGAGGTTTTAATAAAAACCAAACTTGTTTCCTTTTAACCTTTAAAGTACATTTAAAGCCACTTTTGAGTAAATCTGGTGTTTATTTTAAAATTGTCACGACTTCACACCATATGAAAACCATTCTTGTTTTCAAAAAATTGTACATGACATTTTACAGCGTGCCAGGAAAGTCTCATTTCAGTGGCATTTTGCTGATGAGAGTGCTTGCAATGGCAACTATGTTGATAGCATGAGATGCAGCGTGAAAACAAATTGCATACTCACCATGATCATAATAGTGGAAGTGTTGCTCCTTCACTTGTTTCCCTGTGATCTGGTGGCTACTAACAAATGCAATTTTTAATAGGAAGTCCTGCTTCTGCTCGGTGCGGTGAGACTTTCATGGCACACTGTATAAAGATCTAATTTTGAATAGCAGATTTTATATTAAAAAATAAATAAATAAATAAATAAATAAAAAAAACAACACACACCTTGGTAATTTAGTTATTGGAGGAAATAAAAAAAATGTATGGACATTGCATTGTTATATTAAAAATCGGACTTGTACAATTTTTAAAAGTGTACTTTGCTCTTTTTGAGAAAAGAATTAAAATAAAAAGGACTTTGTGATAGATCTTGTACTAGTGTACCGGCCTTGTACATGCGACTTGACAGTTTGCGCAATTGCCACACATTACTACGCACGTGGTGCCACCTACATCTAATGTATAAAAATCAATGTTTGATTGTTTTTCATGCGCTGCTGTACCATTCATTGGATTGCAATAAAAAGTTGTCACCTATTTGCTTGCTCTTGCACGAAGAATATGGGCATAGTACAAGGGGAATGTGCATTGTCTGTCACACACAGTTGCAAAATAGGGGCATTATTGATGATTAGGGAACGGATTTCGGTGGAATTACATATTTTTACAGGAACTAGATGCCCGCATTCAATTATATTTTTTAGAGTTTACAAGACATTCCGAATGAATGGGAACATTTTTTTACATATTTTGGTATAATTACATATTTTTTTACATATTTTACTAATTACGACATATTTTGCTACATTTTAACATATTTATACTTCGAAACGGAACGTTTGAGATCCGGGTTTGCAATATATGTTGCAAAATCATCTTTCTTATGAATCAAATGTAATGCTGCTGCGCCTCTATGACCACCATATCTTCGCTATGAATTGCCAAACTTACCTACCCACCCCCTTACTGCTTACTCGGAGTAAAGGATGGTGGATTTTTTTGAATAAAAGTAATTTCAACTACGTTCTTGCTTTTGTTTCAAACAACACATACGTTACTCCATCGAAAACTAACAAATATTTTTACAGTAAATTGTCTTACCGCATTGTTCGATTTGCAGGGATGGGTGTATACCCTTGAACCCTTCCCTGGATTCATCACTGCTCACGTTGTACTATTCACTTGTACACCGGCTCCTCGTAAATATTGTAATATATACTATGAATGTATTTTATATTTCGAATAAAATTCTTATATATGGTGAAATTTTGAATACAATTACTTTGTAGAGGTATAACCTACTTTCAGCAACTCCGAATCCTTGTTAAGGACTGATCAGGGACATTTATGGTTGAAAAATGCTTGTAGAGAACAATTTTAAACACACAAATGAATTTTTATTTTACATATTTTCGGTTTTTTTTACATGTTTTGGAAAAAATAAGCACATATATATTTACGTATTTTGCATTTTTTATTACAATAAAATCCATTCCCTATTTGATGATGATTTTATGTGCTAATGCTGACTCAAGTGCCCCTGAACAGAAGTTCTATGCAACCCGCCGCACCCTCATGTGTTAAGGACGTCTCCACACATATTCTGATCCTGTGGAACATGTCAAATCGTCTTTGTTGCAATTTTCAAAAGTTTGGTTTTAAGAATTGCCTCAGTGCCAACCCTGTTAAAATCATTCTGATCCTACAAATCCTTTTATTTCCCCCACTAATTTAATCTTAAGATGTGAGCTTACTAGAATTTTTCACTGTCTTTATTGGTTTGCTTTTTTAATATCATTACAGTTGATTATAATAGAATTATGTCTCATCTTTTTCTTTATTTAAATTTACAGCAATATTCCCCTCCTTGTATTTATCTTAGTTTTACTTCTTTGCAAAATTTTTCCTTTGGTTTGATAATTATAGGTGTCTTTTCCTTTATTTGAGGAAGTCTTTTTTTTACAATATTTGCTTAGGTAACTTGATTTGCAAACAACTAGATTTCCAAGTCAGCAATATTTTCTCTCCAAAACAAGTTCCTTTTCTTAGTTCCTATTTATCTCAGCAATAAAATCTCTCTCATCTTATTATTTTTCAATTTATCATCAAAGACATTACAACAAACTATATGTTTTATCAATTACTGTTTTATTCTTTAGTCTTTCTGAGCATGATTAATGGTACTCAGTGAATAGTGGTACCCACAATTTATGCACACAAGGTTTTGGATACTTTAGATCTACAACAGTTATAATAATCTTCGGTATTTGTATTGGTAACACAGACAGTATTATAACATAACACAATAGTGTCAGTCTCTCTAAGTTGCATGTGGAAGTTGTTTGTAAATGTCCAATGTCTTCCACTCATTGTTTTTTCCCACGCTACAATAAAGATAATAAAATTCCTTGCCGAAATAATTTCCTCGCTTTCCCAACCTCCTTAATCCCCAGTTTTCTGGAGAGCAGTACAAATCAAATCTCCAGCATGGGAATGCCTTGGTTAACTGAAAGTCCACAGGTGTCTAGGGTACATTGCCCATGATTGTGAGCAATTATGGAGGCAACATTGTTTATTTAAAACACCAATTAATACCCATAATTGTATGTATATGAAGTACAATGGAACACAAAATCACTACACACTAGACGAAACTCAATATTTGCCACTAGCAATTCATAACTTGAACGACTCCGGAACCGTGAGACTCTTCATCTTCAAAAATTAATAATTTATTTCATTGTCATTTCAGTTAAAGAATTCATTACTTTCATATTAATTGAAAATAAACTCTTCATCAAAATATGTGAATGGTGCTTAGATTGTCAATAAATAGTCTTGTTATAGCCTTTCCTTATATGGCTCCAACTTCCATACATCAAAACCAAACTATAGATGCAGCTGCTTCCCTTGCAAGAATGATATTTCAGATTCAGCCAAATATTTCATCAACATACTTCTTGTAGAATGTTTCAATAATTTGTCCCCAGTATAATCAATATCACTGTAAGCTTCCAAACTCATATTTCTTGTTTTCTTGATTGGAATTTCTTCAGAAATTGTTGCCTATAAATTGCCAAAACATTAATTGTATTTAACTAAAATTTGCTTGGGGATTTGCATCATGACCTTGGAATGTTGACGTCAAACAAGTATGCAAAATTTGGTCTGATTGTAATTGCAAAATACATCAAACTACCAATCATTTCTCAGTAACCATCAATATCATCAGCCAATGGTAATTCTAACCTAACCATCAATATCAGCTAATGGTAATTCTTCAGAAATCCATCCAGGTCCAATTGGAAGTAATAGTGGTTTTGATGCCCACTATTCTATACTAGTATAGTTGGCTGACTCAAAATCTAAAATAACATCCATATATTCCATTTTGAGTTGAGAAATATAATTCAAGGGCTGGGTGATATTTATAGCAAGGTACAATGGGATTATTATACCTAATAATTTTCGACATGCTATCAATTACAAAAATTAGATCAAGTAAGTTTCCACAAGAATTGCACATAAAACTAGCTTGCAAAAGATTGAGCAACTTTACATTGTCAAGCAGATTGTTTTCTTTACAGTGTCTTTAGATACACTTGAGAAATCACTATGTGTATAACTATTCAGCAAAAGGATTATCAGTTTCTAAATACATACTACAATATGAAATGTTGGTTGCTATTACAACTCCACCTCCTCTCTGGAAAGTACTCATAGTTGCAGTCCTGTCAGTACGAAACATGTAGTTCACCATCCGAGATGTCAATATAACCATGTTTCTGTGAGAGCAATGATATCAAAATCCAGGTGCAGAGTTGAGGAGTTGCTAAGGAGATTCAGTTAGTACGAAGTTTGGGGACATTCTTATAGTACATAGATATTAGTTCTATTTTCTGTGTTACTATTTTGGACACTCCTCCAAAGAATTTTAATGCAGTATCCTTTTTGCCATTGGCCTAATGGTTTTTAGGGTTTTCAATTTTATGTAATTGAAATGGAGAAGGAAATGAAAACATCATGTTAGCCTTTCGACTGTCTCAGTGTGTTTAGTAATATTTATTTCTAAAGTAACAAGAAAATATATTTGAAATAATAAAATTGGGTTCTCTATGTACGGATTTTTTAAAATAATTTTTAAATTATGATTGAGATGTGTGAAAATAAGACATATTTTATTTTTACCATGTAAAAGAAAAATATTGGAATAATATAAAATATTGAATTAACCATGCTTTGTATTTTATACTAACTCCTTTATTTGTGTTGTGATGACCACCTTCATAAATTGTAATTTTTGTGACATTGTAGAGAGCTAATGGAAGAAATGCTGAGTGGAGAAGAGGGCAGCTATTCATCGCGTATGAGCAACAAGTCAGAGAAGAACATGGCAGATTTTGATGGAGAAGAGTCAGGTTGTGAAGATGAATTGGTTCAGTTAGCAGCTCAGGCGCAAGTGCAGGTCAGTGACACTCTCACAACCCTCGTCTTGCTGTAAGCTTCTGCTTCAAGGGCTATGTTGCATATTTGTAGAATCCTTATGAACTTTCACCTTGTATTTTCAGTTTACTCGTATAAATCTTGTTACTACAGTTCAGAACTTGCGCAAAAGGCTTTTAAATCTTATAAGTTTGCTAAACTTTTAAAAGAATGTCAGCAAATGACATGTTTGTGGTCATTTTCTATTTTGCCTATTTGGCAACAAAGGGCTATTTTTACTTTTTCGCCTTACTATGTCCTAGTAGAGAGAAAGAGATCGTTTTTTGTTGTTTTTTTTCAACAGAGAAATTCAAATTGTGGGGTCCTGGTATCAAAAAAGGTGGATAAGTTTTGTTCCTGTATGTAATAAATTACTTCCTGTAACAGTTTTGACCTTTGCAAAATGATTGCAAGAAGATAATAGCTGTTTATTTCCCTACTAGAAATGTTAAAAAAAAACGGACTGAATTCAGTAGCAGCACTCTCTCACAAGGCGGCTGTGAATATTATCGTTGGATCTTCATTTTTTACTGACCTTTTTCGTTAAAGTAGTGTCATGAAAACGCTGAAAATAAGTTGCTCCCTGAGTAGAGCAAAATTACGTCAGTGCATTTGGAGTGAATGTATTTTCAGTGGATGGCAAAGGTCTTGTTTGGAAATTATTTGAAAATTCAGTGAATTACGAAAAGAAGTATTTTGTTTCTCAGAATATTCCTCAAAACACTAAATCACGAAAATAGCACCAGGAGAGGTGGCTCAGGGCATCAATTGATATCGCTGCAGTGCCTCTGACAAGGGAACCTAGGTTTGAGTCCCAAAGGTAGGATTTTCAACACTAGCTTCTCAGCTGGGTCGATTTCAACCTCTTGAGTGCAGGAGAATTCTAACAGTTGGCTGCTCTGAGTAATAGTTTTCCATGGTCTCTCCCATAATACCAGGTGAATACCAGAGCAGTACCCTAACAAACGGGCTAAACACCTTGTACAATCTTTCCTTTCTCTTCCTAGTCCTATCCTCACCCCTTACTTACACACACACTAAACTACCACAAGCTTAAAACTTGTCCCAACTGTGGCAGTGCCTCGCTGGTGCCTGGTTCGAGGATACCCCGTTAGCTGACATTAGATTGGTACCGGATTTCATCATGCAGTGAGGGAAGATCACCACCAGCTCTGGAGAAAAACTCAGCCCTACACTTAGGACATTAATAGAGCCTCATTAATAGAGGAATAGAATAGACCTCCAAGATGTTGCAGCAAGATAGATGAGGAGCTCTACTTTGCTAAGTTGATCAAGCGATGTAGGGTTGGCCTTTCTTTCTTAATTCACATTGGTTTGGGAATGGCAGGTTTCAAGATTCTAGGGTCCAGAACAAAATCACTCAAAAAGTTTTCTGGTGTATCTCATTGTAGAAATTAATAGGTAATTCAATGACAGATCTGTCCCCGAGAGATTGGGATGATAATATCTTCTATCTGTCTTTTTGGCATGGTATGCGTTTACTTGATCGTGTTGCAAAAGTCAAGGACGTATTGGCAGATGTTTCAACATCATTTATGAATCTAATGTGGTTTAGGGCGAGGATATGGATACAGCTATTGGCAGAAGAAAGCTTGCTCATAGTGAACATGACATTGAAACTTTTTCAAGACCATTCTGAAAATTCAAGAACAGACTTTTCCATTCTTCTTTTAACAGAGAACAACGCAGAGAAATTTCACCCTGTGTTCATTTGGAAAATTTGTTTTAAAAGCTACATGAAATTTTGCCCAATTTTTAATTGTATTTATCTTTGTTTAACTTAGGAAATGTAGGGATGAGGATTTGAAATAAAATGTTAATCGTGGAGGAGTTACAGGTTGTTACAAAGCGGGAGGGCAAAAATCTGTCTTTTGAAAAACATATTTTTGTGTGAACCTTAATCAGAAGTGTTGCTCTGTGTGTAAAATGACTACTTTTTTCCCCCCAGGCTCACCTGTCGCCACACACTTTGCCACAGCATCTCAGCACAATGGCATTTCACTCTAGATTTCACAGAGCAGCTACAAAGTTGCCTGCTCGTGGTGGTCTGCAAGTGACTCGCATATGTTCTCAATTCCAAATGGAGAATGTTTGTAAACCTGGGAGCACTTTATTGTGGGATCTGCTGCAAGATGATAAAATAGTAAGTTACCTGAGGTAAACTGGATACGAATCATCAAAGTATTATAATATTTCATGTGCAAATTGTAAGTAGTGAGAATTTGTTGATCCCTGATTGAAATTAGACATACAATTGTTTTGAATTAAAATAGTATGTTATTTTTATGATTATTAAATGTATTTGTCATGGGCTTCACAGTAACTGTTCTGTGACATAATACTCTGGATTAATTTGGTTGTGATTTTGTGTTTAGGTGCAGTTGGGAGAAGGACTTGCTCTTGAGGCTGAAAAGGCCCTTTGTAATCTTCTATGTTTTAACACGGAACGTTTGATACGAATGAAGTTCATAGAGGGTTGTTTAGAAAACTTGGCTAATAATTGGTAAGTATTATTAGGAAGAAACTCTTCTTTTTTGTGTCAATATTAATCCATGATTATGTGCCTGCATTCACTCTCAAAACATGCTTGAAAGTTACAATAAAATTTTAAAACCATAGGTGCTAAAAGGGCAGTATTTTCCTGCATTACTTGTGGTGGTTATGTATTATAATAATACTACTTGCACTCGCAAAAGGGTTTCCGTAAAATGTTTACCCATGCTGGCATTCAATGTCAGGTAATTAGATTTAGCAAGCATTTAATGTAACTGCTCCAACTGTGAGAGTTGTTATAACAACCATCTCACTGCTTTGAAAAGGAAGTGGGACATAAGCAATTTTCAAAAAAATTGGGAGGTTTTTAGTGCAAATTGGCTGAGATCAAGTAAAAGAAGGGTAGGAAAAATATAATAACAATAATAATAATAAATAATAATGATAATAATAATAATAATAAAAAAAAAAAAAAAAAAAAAAAAAATTTAAAAAAAAGTTTTAAAACTTTTATTTTATTCAAAATATGTTCATATGAAATAGTAAAAACAATGTACTTTTGATTTGAATGTATCGTGTTATACATTTTTATAAAGAAGGTTTCAGAAATTAGTCTAGCATGTACTCCTGGCTCTTTGTTTAAAATTAATGGGTTTTCAAAATCAAATTTATGTGAAAGTTGAATTCTTTGTTTTGATGAATCATGAATTTCATTCTTATGCTTTTCATGAATTTCTCTTATGCTATTCTTATGTTCATGTATTCTTTGTTTAATTCTTCATTGTGTTTAGCCAATATATGTTTTGTCGCAATCTTGGCAACTGATACAGTACACAACGTTTTGCAATTCTGAAGCTGGAATAACATCTTTAACATTTCTAATAAGATTTTGCTTGTTTGTTAAAAAATATATAGTTACTATATTCAAATTGGACTGTTTTAATTTTTTTATGATTTTGTTATTAATGGCAGGTACATATGACAAAACTGTAATTTTCATGTGTACATCTGAGGCTACAGAATTAGTTGGATCATGCTTGCTGCTATACATTTCACGCAGCATTGCTCTTCTCTTGTTTATATGTTTTTTGATAAAGACAACAGGATAATTATTTTCAATTAAAATGTCATGTACTCTTTTTATATTATATTCATGATGGATGTGTTGGGATAATTTTATTACTCTATCTACCAAGCCATAAATGATCTTATGGAGTATGAGATGTTTGGATAAATAATTAAGAATACCATTGGAAGCACTACTGTTTCTGTTCTAATTTGTAGATATTTTTCCATGATCTTGTTTGATATTGATGTCAAGAAAATTTATAGATTGATTATTTTTGTTTTATTTCATTAATATTAATTGAAATCACTGTCACTGAGTAGTGTGTTGTATTTCAAACTTTGTATACAATTCTTCTTTAAGCAACATACGTTGTTCACAGCAACCTGGCTACTAACAACATAATAAAACGTATATAATAAACATTACTAAACAATTTTCTCTTTCTAAAGGTAATTGGATCGATTCATCATAAGAATTAAATATATTAAGCAAATAATGTGTCATTTTTATCAACTATAATATGTCATCCCCATATCTTTTGTAATATCACAATTTAACCAAAGGAAGGATTGATTTTTCAAGTCTACGCATAAACGTTTCTGCAAACACCACCAATTGGAGTTCCAGTCAATTGTTGATAAAATTACCTCATTATTCTTTATTACAGAGTGCTGTTAGTTTTAATATGGGTTTAAGTAAAATGTTCAAAAATTTGCAAAGATCATAATGCACACTTCCTATTGTGGATACAGCTGGTCTCACCGGAAAGCCTTTGAAGTACTTAAAATACAAAACAAGTTATTTCTATAAAATTACATTAAATAATATTTACTGATTATTTTTTAAATAACTGGTTGGCTAAAAGCTTAAAGATACTGAAAATTGGCAGGATTTTAGATAATACTTTTCATTTTTTTTAAAAATGATTATTCTGAAAATAAATGTTTTTTGAATTTGGGGTTAACATTTTTCAACAAAGTGTTATGATGAAAATCTTTTTTTTAACTCTGAATAATTTTTATTTCAAAATTTTCTACGCCTAAATCACTGGAAATATAAACTGGATTATTTTTTTCCATTTTGACAAAAGCTGTGGAAGATTTCAAGGTGGAAACCAGTAGGAAAATTTATTTATAACATTATTAATATACAAGGCCAGAATAATTGCTCAAATAAGCTTTTCTTTATTGCACACTAAGTCACTTTCTACAAACTGATTTGGCTTTGTAGATGAGCTAACTTGAGAAGTCGGGTAATCATAGGACAAATACAGAAAAACTCAGAGGGGGAAATCACAGAGAAAATGAATTCAGCTGACCAGTAGCATAACAAAATGAGAGCGTGCCCACCTGCAAAACTTTTTATCCAGACCTCCAATTAAAAAAGTGTTTAGCAAACACACATTGTGAACATAAATGAAATGCTTACCTCTGTTGATTTAGAAACAGGGTTACATAAGCTACCGACGTGGCTACAAACCTTATGCTTTTATTGTATCAACAATCTCTAAAGAATCAGAGAAAGTGTGAAGTAATTAATATTTCTTACAATCGCAAAACCTTCAGCCTTGAAGTAGGTCCCTTTGGCCTGGACCCTGTCTGCATTGCGGGCCTTGCAGGTCTGAATGTTACGTCACTGCACCTGACCAAAGGGCTGAGCTTCTAGTTCAATATAATTATATTTTTTTTGAATATTTTATGATAGAAAAAATAGGTTTCAGGTCTGTAAATGAGCACTCACAAATGAGCATTAGTACACTTAATTTTCACAAGTGGAAAAATCACTGTAGGCAAGTGTTACGTTTGTGAACATGTCCTTTGAATTTGGGTCAATGAGCAACAAAATTGGTTTGCTAGTTCCATTCGTTAAAGAAGATTTTAATGTGAAACTGCAAGACAATAGAAAATGATTTGTTTTGTATTTTTACAGGTCGGTGGTAGTATCTTTAAGATTACTACCAAAATTATTTGCTTCTTTTCAACAATTTCGTGGAATGGATACCCACCAAATCACTACATGGGCAGAAGAGCAGCATAATATGATGGAATGTTTCTTTAATAACTTGAAGGTCTACACTCGAGAAGGCCCCCGTTCAAGCCTTTATTCCCATCAAATGGAGATCCAAGTACGGTTACAGTTCCTTACCTCTGTCTTCTCACCTCTTGGGTCACCTGATACATTCAGGTATGTAAGTTATCACTCCCAAAATATTATATAGGAGTAAAAGTTTTCTGGAGTAAAAGTTTTCTGCCGTCTTCTCTTCCAAACTTCTGTTGTGTAATGTGGCTTTCTCCATGTGTTGCCTTCTTCTGCAGGCTAAGCCTTGGGCAAGTTGACACACTGTGGGCCTGTTTGGCAACAGACCCTCGATGCTCTGATGAACTCTTCTCCTGGCTACTGAGCCAAGCCAAGAGCAAAGAGCAACATGCACTTGGTGTTGATGCCTTGAAACACCTCTACATGAAAAAGTTGCCTTCCCTGGACCCTGAGACGATGAGCATGACAGGCCTGGGCCTGTTTCAGCAGCTTTGTAGCCTTGCAAGATTAGCCAACGTTCATATGGACAGCCCTCTCAAGGATGTTGATGCAGTGGGCATGGATCACATGTGGAAAATTGCTCTGAAAGCTAATAATACAGGTAGCTAACGATATAATTTCAACAAAAATTTTGGGTATGAAAGTTTGAAATTTAGACATCCTAAAACTAATTCAGATATTTAAACGAGGAACTTAATATACCATTTAGACACTTAAAACCAGTTACCATCTTTTGAACTGGCTAACCCTAATTTCAACACAGTATATTATTAATACTGCCAAAAAGTGAAGCATTTTCTTTGGAAGAAAGAAACTTTATTTTTTATTTTTCTACACCTAATGCATACACCATTTGCAAATTAACTTTTGCCAATAATTTTTTTTGAGGGTGGGTGTGGGTGGAGCACATTAAAATCAACATTATTTTTATTGATATTGTTTAATGGCAGTTTTTCTTCTTTATTTACCCCAAACTGTGATCGTAGCAATTACAAGATTGTGTTTTTTAAATGTTACATTTACTGAAATTAATGGTTGTAAAGCAGAAACTTGATGATTTTGATATCATGTATTTCAAACATTCTAAAATAAAGATCTAATTTCAAAAGTCAAAGATGCACTCAGAAATCAAGAAATAGATTGAAGGAAAAGAATTTGGGTAATAATGTAAAGGAATATCAAAGAAAATGTTTGAAACGCATGGAAAGAATAGAAGATTACAGACTATCAAAGTTAGAACTGAAATACCAATGATGATGAAAGAAAAGAGGGGTGGTTTTTTCTATACTGAACATTTTTTTTTACTCACCAATTCATCAATCAACCAACTCGCCAATTAGGATCACACTTATATTAACAATATTCTCCACTCCCAAATATAGGTGACATGGATACTAAAGTGTTATTAAATTTGTGAGGGTTAATGACTTACCACAGCATACACAAGCGCTGCACTGAAGCAAATAAAATCAAACAAAAAGTATTTCTTTGCATCAATAAATACAATTAATTCAATATTTGAAAAATAAGGAAACGAAAAATTAATAACAACACAGGAAGACAGCAAGAAAAATCTTGCAATAACGATAATGAAACCCCAACTATATAGTCTCTCCCATCATGTCATTTATTACCTATCTAAATGTCATAGCAAGGGAATGGATTTACATATAAATTCAAATTTTTACTGGTACCATAAATCTTCAATAATTTTTTTAGTGTTTGCAATAGATAAAACAAGAGATGTTTAAATGAATGGCACATGTCTCATTTTCGCTGAGCGCTCTGAATTTTTAAAAATTGCAGAAATAAGAAATGTGAGAAAGTATGTGCTATAAGCTCTCCTAGTTTACTTTGGCAACAAGGTCTCCTCCATTGATTAGACAATACATGTAATCATTTTCTAAAATTCACTGATGACCCTGTTTCTTTATGAAGTATTTGAATTTACATGTGTATTTAACCTTTTCACTGCTACGACCCTACCAAGCGCGCCGCACCCTGGTGCTGAGTCACCCCACAGGCTGGCGACCGCTGTGTGCGGCGGAGTTTTCCTGTTCCGACTGGCGCACCCTGTAAGGGTGGCCCACGCTGCAGTGAACAAAGCGCATACTTCCCGTCCTTCTTTTTGATTCGGGATTTGGACCGGCACTAGCGAAGTATCCGTAAAATCAATGTCCACAATGCAAAAGGTCAATAATAAAATCCGTGGAATCGTACGTAGAAATAATCCAAAAACCGTAAGAAAAGTCCACAAAACAAACCAATATTCGTACAGTAATGAGTAAAAACAAGAACACTCACAGCCAGAAATCTCAACACAAAGTGAGGATGGTACCCCATACTAGGAAACTGCAGAGGAGGTTTTATGATGGGAATTTGGGAAGGGCCTCTTTCAAGATGCACACTAATCCCTCAGGAAAGGCAAGATTGGTAGGCCACGCGGCAGCCTACCAATTTATAAACATTTGTACTCGTAATGAGAACAATTGACATACTAGCGCACTCTAGGAGAGTTCAAACTAAACTTCAAACCCTTACAAATCGAACAGATATCGCCACATGTCCTTCAGGCCCTCCACCATTGAGCAGAAAGCGAAAGACAACCGCGTAAAGTACAAGACGCCTATAGGCGTCATTAGCACAGCAGAAGCAAAACCGGGCGGACACCTATAGGCGTCGTTAGCACACGGGGCACGGAAAATCTGGATGCCTAAAGGCGTCGTTAGCAGCAAAAGGGTTAACATTAAGCCCAGCAATATTTGGTTTTGGTGGCTTTTTACTTCAGTGGCTTGAGAGCTGCTTAAGGCACAAGGAGCAGTACGTACAAGGTATGTCCCAAAAGTAATGTGTTGCATTTTTTAAAAGCAAATTTATTAATCAGATAGCAACATAAAAGTCTTCAAAGTATGACTCTTGTGCGGTGGTACATTTTACCAGCTTGATTTCCTTGCCTCATACGCTCCCAGGAAGTCCTTGGCAAAGTTCTTTAGAACCCTCATCGTACTTATTTCAACGTTGTCCAAAGTCTTGACATGCATTTCTTTCTTGATCCTTTTTGGCCAAGGGAACAAAAAAATGTCTGCTGTAGCAAGGTCGGGATTGTAGGGTGGTTGTGGAAGCATTGCCAATACTGACATGGGTGAGGTAGTCCCTGACAATAAACGCCATAAATGTGGGTTGGCATGCTGTCCTTGTGATGCTTCTGGGAAGCGTTGATCTCCTTTTGGACATGGGTGGCTCTGATGTTCAGTCTCTAGAGCCCTTGTTTGTAGAATTGTGCATTTACTGTGTGTCCAGTAGGTACGAACTCACTGCACTATCTTTTTTGTCGAAAAAAAGCAATGAGCATGACCTTCACACATGATTTGCTCATGCGAGCCTTCTTGGAACACAGCGAAGTGTGACACTCTGCGCTCTGTCCCTTTATTTCCAAGTTTTACTCGAAGAACAGTATGCCCTTCCTGGTGTCCAAAAATTAGGATGAAAGTTTTGAAAGTTTTCTCTGGCGTCTTATTCAGCTTCAGGCAAGATTTCTCCATCGTAAGTATGACACAACTACTGCACAGGAGCTCACAAATTTACATGTTCTAACCTCCTCAGGGCAAGAAAGGAGACAAGTCAACTAGGAATCATTGAAAAGCTAAAACGTCCCTTATCCTATCCAAACTAGTCTGACCATGCTGCGATTTATAGTGGCGTCAAAAAAAAAATTGCAATGCATTATTTTGGGGACAGACCTTGTACATATTTGTGGCTGTTCATCTTCACTATTTGAAATACCATCTGGAGTTCTGCAGGAGTCTCATCTTGGTCCTCTTTTCTTTAACATCTTTATTAACCCTTGGTCTCTGTTTGGGGTCTTTTTTGACCCCTGGGACAAATAATGTTTCGCAACATTCTGGAAATAATTCACAAGAACTTCTTCTTTTTATTTACATCCATTGCTATTTACTCCATTTTTACCTATCTGTAATCTTTTCAGTTTCCAAAGTTTGTTTCTTTGTTGGAAATTATTTGATTTTTATGTGATTGGAGTAAAAAATGTCACATTTGACATCTAAATTACAAGAAAAATTCTAAAATTGTCTGCATGTCAATTTTGTAATGTTATGTTGCTGTTCCTGAGTGATAATTTGGTGTATTTGTCTATTATGGTTTGCTGCCCCATTTCAAACATTCTCATGCAGATAAGGTAGACACCTATGTATAGTAATAGGGATATGCTAGAATGTTTTTTCTGGAAGTAACATTATTCTTTGTTATTTAATATAATATAGTAAGTAAAGTAAATAAATAGCATTCTTTTCTCAATTAATAATTCCAAATAACATTCCTGCATCAAATACTTGTAAACTGTGTAAAGCGTTTGGGTTTGTAAAGAGACCCCAAACAGAGTCCATGTAAGTCTTTGAGAAACAGAGTTGAAGGGTTAATGAGGTGCAGTGAGATTCTACTTTATGCAGATGGTGTGAAGATTTTTAGGCAGGTGTGCATTCAGGAGGATTCCTGTCATTTTTGGAGTAACCTGGTCTAATTAAATGAGTGGTGTCATTGTAAGAACATGCTTTTGAATGTGTCTAAATGCTCTGTTCTTAAGTATTCTTTGGGGAGATCTGATATCCAGTTAGATTACTGAATTGATGGTGTGATTTTTGAAAAGGTTTGCCATGTCTCTTTGGGGGTCACTTTCTATGTGAAGTCTTCTTTTCACATCCTCTCTTCTGAAACTTCTAACAAGGCTATGAGAAGATTGGGCTTCATTTTTAGAAACACAAGATTTTTTAGAAATCCTGGTACTATCTCGCATCTTTATAAGTCATTAATCAGATCCATTCTGGAATATAACAACGTAATTTGGAAGCCCTGCTATGATATCCAGCAGTTGATTCTAGAAAAAGTCCAACGTAGATTCTTAGGATATATTCTGTTAATAAAATTTATTATTATTATTATTATTATTATTTTATTATTATTATTATTATTATTATATAGTAAAATTCCGGTCTTCTCTTATTCATTGTCCAAAACATAACACAAAGCTAAATTAATCATTTCTACTAAATTTTATTTATTGGATTGTAATATATTATTGTTTGTAGGACACACAAGCAAACCTTTTGTAATAATTTATTTTCTCTGAAGAGATCAAATTTGTTTTGACAAAATGTCAGCAAGCAAATTATGATGATTCTGTTCAAATGCTGAGAGTTTGATCCAGAAGGTCATTTCTGTGCCTCCTTCAGTTCAGTTTTCTAACTTTTTGCAGGAACACTTGTCTTCTTAATATAAATATTAGTTTTTGCCGGTTTAAATTAAATTCATCTGTATAAGTCCTTTGCATCATTAATTAATTTATTACTAATGAAACAGTTAATTTTCCCCATATCTCAGCAGCTAACCTTGTGATTATTGAAACTTCACAAATATCTTATTTTCTCTTAATTTGATGTATCGGGATACAATTATCCAATTTTTCTTACAGTCCAATGCAACAACCCTGTTTTGTTTGTTTAACTACAATGTACTTATTTGATCTAATATGTCATATATGCGATCATAACAGCCACCTGATATATTCATGTAACAGCAGTGTATCGTTCGGCCTAACATTCTCCCAAGCCACCAAAGCAACACTTTTTATACATAACTTTGAAGTGTTATTTCTCATTCACATTTGCGTTATGTTACAATACTCCAAGGGGTTATAAGTACGGACAACAAGCAAGGAATGACAAGGCAATGAGTGTTGTGATATATGTATCTTGTCTTGTGTAAACAATAGTATCATATTGTATTTTCTTATGACAAGTGAAAAATCTGACATCTTGGTAAAGTCCTGCATGCCTCAGATCAAAACATCTTATTTTGTTTCTTGAATTTTTACTTAATAGCCGAATGTCTAATTACAACATTTGTACTTTAGGATAATAGTGTTCACTAAAGTAAGTAAATATATTTAACAATTTATTTTGTGGTAGGTATTAAAAACTAAGAATACTAGTTAGTGAGTGATCAGTTTGTGATCTACAATTTGACACTTTCGAGACTGTTGTGAGAAAATAAATTATTTTTGGGTGAAGAGAATATCTAATAAATTTTGTTCATTAGAATGAAGATACCATATTTAACAGGAGAAACCAATGCCCTATGCTTTATTCAAGATATATTGCTCACCACTCAGATACATTGCATACCATTGCTATATATTACAATGGTGCTTCCAAAGTTTTCCAGTGTTGAAATATTAACACTGTTGACAAAGATAGTCTTCCCTTCTACAAGCCCCACTCAGAAACTGAAGGCATCCGAGTTGATAGGCTGTGACTTTTAATGATTTATTGAATGACTGATGATAATGCAATAGGTAAAAACAATTGTTAACATATACTATACGTAAAAGTGCATTCACGAATTGTAATTCGGCTTTCAGATGTCAGCATGGCTGCTATCCAGTACTTAAACAGTTACTATGTGGGGCGGCAGTTGGACCATGAATCAGAGTTTGTGTCCCAGTGTATGGCTCATTTGGCTGCAGCATCATCTGATCTTGCCACTGCTGAAGAAGCTAGTCTTCTCTGCATCCAGAGAGCATTACTGCTACTCAAAACACATCTTGAGACATTTCGCCGAAGGTATAAAAGTATTATTTTATTAAACAGGTTCTGTCTGTGACTAAAACATTAAAGTTATAGGAATTCTTATTTTATTACTCAAATGTAATTGTCTGTATCTAATCATGATTAATAACTGATTCATCATTCCTCTCCTCAAATCAGGAAATTATTGCAATCCTGTGTTATGTATGTTGTGTGATATTGCATTTTATAATTTGAAGTATACATTTACCCTTGTAGAATGACACAACCTGTCTCACTCTAGTTAGTTTTACGGTGCTTGTGAACAGAAGTGCCCCATTTCTGGATGATATCCACGACCGAATCCTGCAACATCTTCCCGAAACAGGCATGCGGTTTCTCCTCCAACTCTACAACTGTATCTGGGAAAAGCATGCTTGCACTGCTCTACGGCAAGAAGCCATCAGCCCAGTTCCTAAAGAAGAAAACGATCAGTTATTGCTATCAAACTATTGATCCATCACATCTCATGTATCCAATTCTCGAAGCCTTAAAATATGTGGAGTTAGTGTTGTTTCAGTGAGTAGTTCTGTACTCTTGATTCTCTCAGTTCTCTTCAAGCTATGTCTCATTCTTCCTCAGACTACTTGACGAAATGAGTTCAAAATTCGTTGTCTACTGTCTCGCCACTATGATCTGGTACTTGGTTGGGCTTTATGCCATGTGTGAATTGGAGGGAATGAGGTGGCTGACTAGGCGGCAGAATCGGCGACGTGGAAGACTCATATTGACATTCCTTCTGTACCATCATCGGATGTTAAGGCATTTTTGAAATGATCAATTTTTAGAGCTTGGCAAACAGTGGCACAATACCAATTTTAAGCTAAGTGTAATATAGGATTGAAGTATTAAAGTTAGAATGTTACAGTATTTAGGATCCATTATGAGAGAAGAAAAATATTGCATTTTGGAGTTAATTTTACAAGAAAAGATTTGTGGTAAAAGAGCAAGAGGAAGAAAATTGGATCACATCCTCTTGAATGCTTTTAATTAGTGTGTAAGTTGTATCTGCAAGACTCCTTTTATTAAATTTATTTAAAGTTTTTCAAAAATACATTGACATGGGCACCAATGATCACAGTAGTTGAAGCACCCTCTAAAACTCAATCAATCAATCCTAGCTCCAGTTGCTCAAACTTAACGCCCAGGGGATGCAGGAAATAGTGTTAAAGATTTAATTATACCTGTGGCTCATTCAAAGATAACTCAACATTTAAATAAAATACGGTACCTTATTCTAATAGTTATCAAAATTCTATCTTACAAAAAGGTTACAGATTCTCACTGTAATCAATGTTTGCAAACATTAAACTCCTTTTCACTCTTTTTTATTAATTTCAAGGACCTTTTTTAAAATTGTCTATGCATGCAGTATTTTGTTTTTATCTTGCAGTGACTTCAGTTGGTCTTTCTTGAAGCACTGCACTCAAAATAATATTGATAACCAATTACATTTTTACCATTTCGGCCATTCCAGTAAAATGCAAACTTCATGATTGAATATCTCAGTTGAACATTGTTTTACTAAATGTTTGAATCTATCGAATTTTTAATTTTGTTAATTTCTATTGAATTTTTAATTCATACTTGATTGTCATCTCGTAAAAATTCATGGAGGTACAAGAAGTAAGATTATTAGCACACTTACCAATATACGTGTTTCTAATTGAAGGTGTTCGAGTTATAACCTAATGGTTTGAAATCTGAGTCAGCAAGTATGTTTAATTCTTTTAACTTTAGCCATCAAAGATTCATTAAACGTTAGAAGGTTTTTTCTTGGAACTTTGACTGTAATTTTAGTAGTGCCAGGTCTTGCTGTTTTCATTCGTCATTATGATCATCAACATATTAAGGTTTAGGTCCCATGAGGTTCCCTGTTTCCATTATTCCCCTCCTCTAGTTAAGGTGTTCCTGGTCCTCCCTCAGTCCTCCCTTGGTCTGCCAGAGTCACCATTTCCCCTTGATCTGTAGCTCATTGCCATCTTTGGGAGTCTACTTTATTTTTTGTCTGCCTTTTTTTTTTTTTTTTTTTTTTTTTTTTTCTCTGTTTGAGTGTTTAAGTTTCACTTCCATATTGTAGGGTTGGTTTTGCCACTGTGTTGTGGATTCTTATTTTTGTTTCTTTATTCATGTTTTGGAAATGTCTTTTTATGCAGCTCTTAATCTTGTTAAATTTTGCTGGTTTTGTTTCAATTTCTTCCTCTTTTAGTGATTCTTGTTGCAGTATGTGAAGTTGCTACTTGTTCAATTATCTGATTATCTATTACAATTTTTACTAATCTTTTCCCGCTATTCCCATTGCCTTGGTTTTTCGTATTGTTACTTTTATTTTATATTCTTTTGCTATTCTGTTAAGTCTGTGTGCTGCTCTTTGGAGTTCATCTTCAGTTGTAGCTAGTATCACTTTATCAGCGCAATGTGCATCAATGTAAAATAAAGAATGTATTAATTGTTTTCAGTGAAATTGAGCCAAATTACAGTGTTTTACTTGGAGATTAATATTCCCCTTTCGTTATTTTGTGTAGGTATGCTTATCATCTACGGCGCTGGGCCCTAGAAGGGCGTGGTGTTGCAAGTCATGTTCAGCTTCCTCTGGGAGAGCGTGGTGCTATTCCAGTACGGGTTGTAGTGCAGCCTGCTGGAGTTCCTGATAAAACGACGCTGGATCTCGTTTCTGGAGATTACGTGGCTGACTTGCGAGCAGAAGTGGCCAAGTGGTGGGAGGGCCTCCAGTCCAAGGCAGAGGCCACTGCAGTCGTTGGAGCGACAGGCCACATGTTGGGTTCGCTGCTGGCTGAAGGTCCCATTCGGATGATTACCCAAGGGCAAGAGCTCACTGCGGAATTTGATGAAAAGACGTTACAAGAAATGGGCTTTAAGGACTTGCAGGTGAAACATACCTTTTGCATTATCAAGTAAATGAAAATTATGAATGTAAGAATTCTGAATATGTCCACTTTCTTTTTTATTTTTCCTAATGGTCATTAATTTCATTCACAGAAATTCAAAAATTAATATTTTAAATAACTAATGTGAATTGTAGAAAATGAATTTTAAAATGATTTTGAAATTTTACTTTTTAAAAAAATTTAAAACAAAATTCAGAAGATAAAAACACACAAAATAAAAATGATTTTATTCAATGGAGTTCTACTTGGTTACTATGTTGGTTAATGTATTTCTTTTTCAATTTGAATTATGAATTTTTATGAGTGATTATAAGTAGAGACCAGATTTTTATGTAATTACATATTTTTTGTCTTTCTACTTACTGTTTTCAATATCGCCGTCCTAACACAATATCAAATTTTTTCTTTACATATTTTTATATATTTAGTACTATATTACATATTTCGTATTTTTACAAAATATTTCTTGATCTATCAATTTTCTCCAATTTTATTACTTTTTTTTTTTATTGAAAAGGAATTTTAAAAAATCAGAATTTTTCCTACATAAATACTAAGTGCTGTCAACTCCAGGTGCACTACAATTAAGATGCGGTCGAATGTTGTTACAGTCCGGCACGCCTGCTTAAGTTAGCTCAGTGATGGGGAGTGCGCAACATATCATTTTCACCTTTTGGTGTGAAAAGTATTATGGACATCATGTTTCGTGACCTTTAACCTTAATTTATGAAAAACTTGGGCGATCACTGATGTGTAACAATTTGATGGGAATGCCTCACACTGCAGTGATTGTTTGCTTGTTGTAGGTATTGCCAATTTGTACGATGTATTGCGTCTAGTTTGGCTGTGAAACTATGGTCCTGGATAGCGATAGATAAAGTTTTCATTACTGATGGAAATGTTTTATTTAATATGCATACTCTTTTTTAAAATTTTTTTTTTTACATATTCCTATTCTTGTCATTACATATTTATGTACATATTTTGACGTATCATACTACATATTTTTTCCGGTTTCTAATTATAAGGTCACTTGCAGTATTGTGCTGGGTCTTGAGCAACCACACATTCAATGGACAAATATAGTATTGCCATTTATGGTACAGTCATTATTTGCATTTTATTTATTTTAATTTTAAGGTTAAAAAAAAATTAACCCGTATGGCAAAAAAGAGATTTATGATTACCATCATATTATTATTATTATTATTATTATTATTATTATTATTATTATTATTATTATTATTATTATTATTATTTTAATTATGATATTTCTTATTGGGTGTAATCTAGCTATGTAGTGTTCGACAACATTATCAGATAATCTCCCTCTTCGTAATACTGTAAATAAATTAATTAAAGGTATATCTGAAATAATTTTTTTATAGTTTAAGTGTGTTAATTAGAAGTTACTTAGAAGTTAATTTTAATACTTTTTTAAAATTCTTTCTTCCTTTATTTTTAATATCACAGTGATTTTGGTGGAGAAGGGTATAATAATGTTCTCCTTTGCTACTGCTTTAAAATACAATGGTTTTAACAAAATAGCACTACAATATGTAATTAGTATATGCACGGTTGTTTTTTGGCATCCACTGTGAATTTGCTGGGCAATTCAGAACAATATTTTTGAATGGGTCAGTAAAGAGAGAATCTCAAATGAATGGCATTGTATCAAATAAACATAACATGAAAATGAATGCCAAGGTTTTGTTACACGATGTGGGTTTGATGAATCTTGATTCAATGCTAGGCTAGTGCAAATCTGTATTTTGAACTGTTAAAGAAACAGGGCCATCAACAAGTGCTGGGACCGATAGAAAATCTAGTGATATTGAAGGAATTGTTCTTAGGCAGTGTCCATCAAAAGACTATGAACAACGCAAATTCAGTGCGCAAAACATTCCGAGGGGCCTAAAAAGTGAGATGATGTTGCAGCATGGAAGGAAGACCCAAAAGAAAAATAACATTGAATCATGTGAAGATGACAAGAAGAGTGACAAAAACCATGAATGTGACAATTTTAAGGAACAAGAAAATGATGGTTCAGAAATGTCTTAACATTCTCATCAAGAAGGCAATTTTCTACCCAATAAGACGATTTGCAATTTTATTTTGACTAAATAGTGAGGATTAGTTAAAAATTTTAAAAATTCTCATGAAGCCTCTTCAAAATTAGGGGGGTTGTCTTATATAAAGAATAGACATATTTGGATGAATAAGCTATTTTGAAAAAAATACATGAAATAATGTAAAATGCTTATGTATACAAATAGATAGTATTAATGGTATTATTTAATACTGAAGGTGTAGGGCAGATTTGAAAACAAGATGAACTTTCGAAATTCAGGAAAATCCTGTGTATTTTTTCAGCACAAGTATTGTTTGCCTCGTTAAAGTGTTGTACCACTGCATTATTTTTTTATGGTATTTTCGTACCTCATCGTGAGAATATTATCAAACTAACCTGGTTCTACAGGGAGATTGTCTGCCTGAAGGCAAAGGGTGTGTAGTATAAATGAGTGTACGTTTGTGAAAGTTATGCTTCAGTTTTCAAGAGTTTAATTTTCATTAAAAGCTATCAACTTTTAAAATTAAAAATTGAAATCCCTCTACCTTCTTTTGTTGAAGAGAATGTTTTATGAAAGAATGCAAAAATTGGTAGGATACAATTTGCAATATTATAATATTATTTATCATGATAGATAAAATGAGACAAATGTGCTGTTGTAGTACCACTAGTTTGAATTTAAACCATATTTTTCTTCCAGTTGGTGTTCATCTCAATGGGAGCCTCTCGTCAACAGAAGAAAAGAGATGCTTTGGATATGCCATCAGCATTACCTCCACCTCCTCGAGAGAGCTTGCCTACTTTGCTGCTCTTGCAACCTCAGTACTTTGAGCAGTTATTTCGACTCATGCACACATTGAGCTCCATGCGAACTCCAGTGAAGGGTGGGGTAAGTGTCATTGAAATTATTTCTGCTGTGGATTGCATTTTGTACTTGGTAATGTTGCACGAGATGTTGGGATATTCACATAGTATCATAACTAAAATTGGCAATCAGAATGGGGAATTACACTTACATCTACATACAGAGGTGGCCAAATTATTTTGGTAAATATTTTTTCCTTGATGTAACAGATTGCAATGTGTCTTGTGAAGCACCATTATCTATCTAGATAATGGTTTGAAATGTAATGCCTGTTATTGGTTCTGAAAATGTATACATCAGTTAAAGGTATAATGAGGCACGATCAATATCTACAGGTCGTAAAGTACCAATGATACCCTCAAACAAATGAGTGATTTGAAAAAAATGCATGCATATCTAGTGCAGATATGCATGCATTTTTTTCCTCCATTTTTCCTCCATGCTACAATAAGAAAAATTGGAATATACAAGAAATTGATCAGTCTGTGCTTCAATGTACTACAAGTAACTCTGTCCCTTGAATCCCATAGAAAATGTTTAATCTAATATAATGAAAAGAAACTGAGGAGAAAAAGGCTGCACAAACTAGCTCATAAAACGACTTGTTTGTATCTACCAAAAATGCTCTGAAATTGAAAGTAAGGATTAAAAATTGATTTTCAACATGACTCCTAAGAAATATGTTATTTATGAATATGAAGTATATTTATAAAACATTATAAAAATTTGGCCACATATTAGAGAAAGATAAGCTAACAATGTATTTCAAGTAGTGAGGAAGGCATGGCACTTGATATGTTATATTTAATCGCCGTCATCATGATGAAAAGAAACTTAATAACGGTGATGATATTAGAAAGGACTATATCCCGTTTGTCATGTTTTTGAAATGCCAAGGAATAAAATGTTTATGATTTTTTAGAATTGAACTATAGTAACAAAGAAGTGTAATATGAATATTGAAGAGTTAAAATTTCTAATTAAATCTATATCAGTAAGTTCTGGCAGAGTAAGATCTCCTTAAGAAAGCGTAGGCTTGTGCCGTCAGAGTCAGTGACTACTGGGCTGTCCAGAAGACATTGCATCCTACAGATGTCAACATTTCAGTCGCTATTCTGCAACCTTCCTCATGGTGAAATCAGATAAAATTAAAATAAAATGTATAAATATCAAATGCGTTGTGTTATTTGTGAAATTAATAGGTATGAGGTTTTAAAATTCACTTTTATAAGGTTTAGACTCATTTACAATAATAATAATAATAATAATAATAATAATAATAATAATAATAATAATAATAATAATAATATTTTATTGCTTATAGACTTGTACAAAGTATCAAGCAAAGTCTGTCTAGTAATTAATTTAAATTACAGGAAGTTAATTACATATTACATATTTTTACTACATACACTTACAGTAATAATTCAACATACAACATTCTATTAAGTACAGTAAAACCTCTCATTACACTTTTCATATGGCCCTAGGGATAATGGTGTAATTGTGGGAAGTGTAAATAAGGGCAAATGATTTTTGCTTTGAAATTCTGAGTATAGAATAATGTCTTTAGGTACATACAATCAATAAGGATTATAAAATGGTTTAATATGCAGAATTAGATACATAATAAACAATATTACAAGGTCAAATAGAAATCTGATCAAAATTTACGACTTTGGAAATCGAAAGTGTGTTAACACTGTAGCATCGTGAGTTTTGAATGTTGCAACAACACTTTCACAAGTCCATACAATCCATTGCTGGTAGCTTTTGACTATGCAACATTGTTGGATGAAGGGGGAAATTATATTTCTACTGTAAGAAAAAAATGTGAAGTTTTTATTTTCCCAAACTCAAGAAAATCTTTGTTTTTGACTGTTATGATTTCCAACTAGAATTATAAAAGAAATATTTATTTATGAAATAAGTGTTCATGAAATGAATTTACAGTTGAAAACATACAGAGAATTCCATACTTTGATGTTGGAGCTATTAAAAGATGGGGAAAATTATGTTTATTTTAGAGTGAGTAAGTGTGAAATTGTAAAGGAGAATGATGTAAAATTAATGATCGTGAGGCTAGTTCTCTTAGGCCTGTGTCATATGAGTGTTGCGTTAACGCGCATCAGCTGTGTTGATGCCTGTGCACATGTCACATAACGTGTCACAGATTATCACTATCTTATATGAAACGGCATACAAGTGCTCTTGGCGACATGTGTTGCCACAGCTCAAGCAAGACGCTACACTGTAAGTTGAGATAAAGTGTGTTTTCTAACTTTCAACATGCAACACTAGGCGATGAGCATAGAAAAAAACACATGTTGCCATGTGAGTTCGTGTCGCTATGCATACGATACAGTGTTAATTTACAATGCCCGTTAAGTGACTTGTATTCGCAGGCATCGATGCAGCTGATGTTATAAGCAATAGGTGACATGCGTCAACACAACACTTGTGTGACACAGACCTTATGTTCTTCTACCAATGCACGTTGGTCATTTTTTCCAGTTTTTCCACTTTCCACTTAAATATCTCTGTAATATTTTACATAAATTTGTATAGACCTAGCTGCTCAATAATGATTTTCACTGTATTTAAATCTTCTAGTCTTTCTGTATCATTTCATAACTTTATAAACCCACCATTTCAGTAGTATTTCTGCTATGGCCATTTTTAATGCGGCAAGGTGGTGGGAAAGTGCAGTGACAGCGCCTGTTATGCACAACGTGAAGTGCTTTCCAGATGGTGTTGTGGCAAGTAGATTGTTGTAAATTGCGGGAAAATGGAAATTATATGATCCTAAAAGTATTTATAACATTATGAATATACGAAAACTGATGCCACCATCAAGAAATGTTGTAAATACTGGGAAAACATAACAGCAGGGTTTTACTGTGTTATTTAAGTGTGTATCTATTATAAAAGTAAAGTATAAAAGTATTCAATTAAATAAGTTCGTAAGTTAGTTTTATCATTAATGATAGAGTGTTTTTACTTTTCTTGAATTATTCATTGTATTTCTTTCTGAATCGAGTGTTATTTGAATGAGAATCTCTGGAGTACATTGTTATTTTCCAGCACGAGATGCCTCACACAAAGGCTCAAGTGTTGTCACGCAGAGTTTGGGACATCCTTACTCTGCTCCCCACAAGTCCCATTTTGCTCAGAGGCTTCCAGAACTTGGATACCACCACAGAACCCACTCTTCAGGATTTACTGGACCCTTCTTCACCACAGAAGTTAATGTATTCTCTTTACATTGTTGAGTCACTAGGGAGATCAAGTGTTGCTAAACGTATTTCTTTGGCAAATAAGGTAAAAATCCATTTACAAATGAAAGAAAAAATGTTTTTTCATATTTGGTGAACAATACAAACATACTTTTATTATTTGCAGGTTTCAGAAGATAGTTTGGATGGAACATCTGAAAATTGGAATCTGGTGTTTATCCAGCATGGGGGTCTCAGACACCTATTTGACATCTTCATGTCTGGTCAGTTACAATTTAATTAGTTGTTCACATTCATTACCCATTTTATTTCTGTAGTTCCAGATAACTTTGCCAGCTCTTACCCAACCAATCTTAACAAATGAAACATCAAAACAAGAAAAGATCACTGAAAAATTAAGAAAATATCTCTTTTTCTATATAAATACCGAGATTTGTTTAAAACAGTAAGATACTAGGTCATTCATTTTTTCAGCTATTTTCATACTATTCTGATTCTCTCTGATCACTTTAATCTGTCACTCGGTCTTCCTCAGACTACCTGAAGGAATCAATCCAAAGCCTCATTCATCACCTTCTGTCTCGTCACTATGATCTGGTACAGAGTTGGGTTCCAGGCCACGTGGGAATCATAGGAAATGAGCTAGCTGACCAGGCGGCAAAATCGGCGACGGGGAAGACTCATGTTGACATTTTTTTTGTACCATCGTCCGATGTGAAGGTTTTTTTAAAATGATTCATCTTGAGAGCGTGGCTAACAGAGTGGCACAATACCACCTATAAACTGTGTAATGAAAGATTCTGTTTATTCCTGCCATTCCTCATCCTGACCTCGGTTTGAGGTCATTTTCACCCGTCTGCGTGACGGACACTGCCACTTTCCTCACAGTTTCCTCATTCAAGGTGAATTTCCTCCTGCCTGTGATTCATGCAGGATGGTTCTTTCTGTGGAACACGTCCTCCTGCATTGTATGAAATTTGTTGGCAGCCAACAATGACATTTTATTTATTTATTTATTTATTTATTTATTTATACAAATTAACTGGTGATACCCTTTACATAAAAATACAAATACATAGAATAACAGGAAAATCTCTTACGTGGAATATAGTATAAAGAATAAAAATAAAGTACATACAAACTTGCAAATTTAGAAAAAGAAAGAAAAGAATTAACAATGAAAAACATGAAAAAGATGCAAAGAAAGAAAATAAAAGTACTTACAAACTTACAATTATCAAATATAGTCAATTAAAATGTCTATTCAAAAAACCTTGAAAGGAATTGTTACTAGTTGTCAATGTGTCATAATCAGCACCCAAGCTATTCGCCAAACAACAAATACGATTCATCGTCTCATTACCGCAAGAGTTACTCGCAGAAGTGTCAACTAAAAATTCGTTCTCCAAAAGATTGACTTTGGTACTCTAAACGGTATGCAAGAAAGAATGTCTGTGGAGAATGTTTTATCCAATAAAATGTCACGTAGGAAATAAATATCAGCACGCTCTCTTCTACAATGAAGATTATTTTATTTAGATCTTAATAGAATGACATCAGTCATGATTGTCTGGGTCCATTGTGAGGCCAATTCTATGGGCAAAAACCCATAGGAACGTAGGTTGAATTCTTTCAATGGCTGATATACTCGATTTTGTATATAGGTTCCAAACAGGCGATGCATACTCAAGAATTGGCCTAACAAGTGCTCGATAAAGAACCAAAAGGGTCATAGCAGATCAAAAGTGCATAGAGTTCCGTAAGACCATACCCCATATTCTCAATGCCTTGGAAATAATGCACTGAATATGATTCCCAAAAGACAGCTTGTCATCAAATGTGATCCCCAGGTCACTTATACAATCAACTCAGGTTTCATCTTCTATTTTATAGTCAGCTATTATTTTATTCCTTTTACATGTGAATGACATTACAAAGCATTTCACCATATTTAGCTTCATATCATTTGTCCTGCACCATGTCTGCAAATTGCAAAGATCTCGCTGGAGCAAAGCAACATCATCATCATTGTAGACAACCCTATACAATTTCACATCATCCTCATAAAGCAGACACTGACTACCAAATATATACCATGGTAGGTCATTTATAAAAAGATTGAACAGTAGGGACCCAAGATGCGAACCTTGCGGAATTCCACTAGTTACATCAAATAATCCCGATGAATAGCCTTTAATACAAGTTGCTTTTCTGAGCAACTCTCTATGAAAGGTGCTTGCAGATGATGATTCAGCGCTCTCACAGCTTTTTTGTTTTTTGAGAGGTAGCGGAATATATGGTTTTATTTGGCAGATTAGGACAATAATGTTTCTTGTGTTTTCCTGTCCCCAGATTTACGTTTATGATCTCTTTGTCTTATCTACTTGTATATTTTATGCGTAATTGAAGCTTTCTTTTTAGGGTATGTATGTGCTTTTAAATTAGTGGGGAAGTTGCATCTGCAATACTTTTAGTAGATCTTTAATTTATTTATTTAAGAAATACTTGATAAGGGCGCCAATGACTTTTGTAGTTGAAGCGCCTTTTAAGCCTGATAAATCAGTCAAACTTCAATCATTCGTAAATTATGATGACAAAGGGAAGTGTGTTAGAATGTCAGTGTTTCCTGAATATATCTAAACACATTTTAGCCATCTTTTTGGCATTGAGCTCTGGGTCGTGTGTGTAGGGTAGGGTGTCAGTGTGTGAGGGTGGTTGGATTTTTGGGCATGTATGCGGGATGGTCACTCATTCAGGAGTGTGGTGTCTCAGATTGCTTCACTTCTGTGATTTCATGGAGTGGAGTTAAGCAGTTCGGCTAATGTCACTAGCGGTCTCATTGTAAAGGGTAAATACTTGAATATAAAGTGTCATATTAGAAAGTATCTTTTATATTTAGTATATAAAAATGTTCTTTTTATAGATTTTTAAAACTACATGAAGTCTTTTTCAGTAGAGTTAAAAAACTGGATAAGCTTTTAGAGTTTAATTTTTTGGTTTAAATTATTTCATGTTTTTTTTCTTTATTATTACAATGAATAGAATTTTATATTTTTTAAATTGTTTTAAAATTATATGGCATACAACATTTTCACTGAATATTTCAAATTATTGATATTCAACATTTTGTTTTTATAAAATTCAGCATTGAAATATTATTTTTGTAAAACTGAATCTATTGATGTCAAAATCTCAATACTATAAATTATGAGGGTTATGCCTTTTGAATTTAATGCCATTTGTAAAAAACCTTAATTTTATTTTTATTTTTTTTTTATTAATAAAATTGACAACAGGCATTTGCCCTATACATTGATACAGAATACCATTCACTCAACAGCAATATCTGAAATTATAATAATCATAATGTTCAATAACTATAACTTAAAAAAATTAATTCATGTAATTATGTTTGTCGACAAATCAACAGTATAACAATTATCGTTTCTATTTGAACTCTAATATAACTCATCTTGCTTTAATTTTGAAATTGCTAAAATTAGAATTAAAGTCATTTTCAATTATGAATGAATTTGCCATTCTGGCTAGACGAGGTATAGTTGAGTTGTACATTGAATTAGATCTACAATTGAATTCTTTCAATAAAGGTGCATGTCTGACATTGAATAGGTTTTCGTAGGAGATAAACAATTCTTTAATCGATGGACAATTTATCGATCCTTTCAAAAGTTTGTACATAAATATCACATCATGTAGGCTACGTGTAGATTTCAAAGTGGGGATTTTTAACATTTCTGAGATTTGAGTATAATTATGAGTAATCATAGGCTTAGGTATGTTTTATCTTAAAAGCCACATCTTAAAAGAATTTATGTTGAATTGTTTCTAACCTGTTGATTATATAAGACGCGTTTGGTGACCAAATTTGTGAGCAGTACATTAATTTTGATTTTACTAAAGAATTATATAATGTAGCAAATGTATTTGGGGATTTGAATTTGGCAGTTTGTCTTTTTATAAAACCAAGTGTTTTTAATGATTTGCTTATTATGTTATCAATGTGTAATGTAAAATTTAGGTTTCTGTCAATTATAACTCCCAAGTCTTTAATATGTGTGACAGTTTCTAGGTTAATACCATTTATAGAATAAATGTAATCGAAGTCATTTTGATTTTTATTACATCTAAGTACTTTACATTTATTTATATTTATATATGTTTTGTTATCTGTACACCAATTGACTAGATTTGTCAGATCTTGTTGTAATAAGTCAGATTCATTTACATTTTCTATAACACGCCAGAATTTACAATCATCTGCATAGATGGTAAAAGAAGAATGATGAAAGGCGTTGATTATATCATTTATATAAATAAAGAAAAGTACTGAACCGAGATGAGATCCTTGGGGTACACCAGATTTACTCATGTATGGTTGGGATTTAAATTCTTTGTAACGTACTATTTGGGTTCTATTTGTCAAATAATTACATAACCATGTCATGGAGATTCCATTTAAGTTTAAAGTTTCAATTTTCTGCAATAATAAAGCTATATCAACTTTATCGTAGGCTGTAAATTGTAAAGAAGTACATATATTTTCTGAATCCTTATTTCAGTTTTTCCTTTCTAGTGTGTTAAATTTTCTTGAGATCACTTTGTTAAAGAATTTATTGCTATTCAAAAGTGTTTTAACAATATATTTTTGTTGTAGGAGTATTGCAACGTGCTGGGGGTGATGGATCAGAATGGCAACAAGACTGTCTTGCTCTTCTACTTAAATTACTGTGTCAGCTGGGGATGCTTACAGAGGGAAGTGAATTGATAGCTGAAGCTGGTGATCCCAGTATACGGAACAAGCGTGGTCGGCGTTTGCGAAAAGGGAGTACAGACAAACTGACTGTTGCCAAACTTAATGAGGTGAGGTTTTTCTTATGCGTAAAAACATTTTAATTTAATCATTGGTTTGTTTTAAGAACTTTCTATATACTTAATGATGACTACATGAAGAATGATCTTTTTAAGAATTAAAATATTTTTATTACCATTGCAATGTGAGTATGTATTTTATAATTCAATGTTGTTTTAAAAAAATAAGAGCGTGGTCAAAGACAAAGGTGAAAGATCTTGTGCACTTCTCCACAAAAGTTAAACTAATGGTGCTACAGAATGGCACAGACGTTCTCGTAGTAAAGTTTCTATTTTCCTTGGTGTCGACTTGTTTTACGGTCTTGCCCCATCCTCTTGTGAGCTGCCATCTATCGCCCCTTAAAGTACATTTTTTTGACATTTTCTCAATTTTTCAGTTTCCTAATAGTAGAGCTGAAATATTACTGTAAGAATATTAAAGACTAAAAGCTCGTCTTAAATTGCAATTTTCATTGAAAAATTTGGAGCCGTTTTTGAGAATATAACAATTAAGCGTTTCTCAAAATGTGGGAATTTGAGCACATTTTCACAGAAAATGTTGAGTTTTTGAGAAATTTTACACATTATTATAAAGCACATGTACTTCACAATATAATAATGTAAACAAATTGTTGCTAATGTAAATATTAATGCTGTGAGAGACAAGTCAAAAAATTAAATTTATGAAATTTTTGAAAGAAGACACCGGAAATAATTCAAACTTTTAAATTTGGGAAAATTCAGAGTTATCCCTGAAAATCGGATTTATGCCACCTTTGTGTATTTTATTCTATTCTTACAAGAAATTGAAAAAAAAATTTGGAGTCATTTTTGAGTAAATTTTAAAAAGGCCTCTGGGGCTTCATGTAAAGTCCCCCCAAATTTTATAGAATATTTTTCAAAATTTTCAAATCTTCAACTAGAGCCAAATGGACAGGGCTTCTTCAATTTGGAAAAGATCGTCCGCATGTTTTAGCGCTAGTAGTGTTCACAGATGGATGGACATTTTGGAAAGAAAGAAAAAGAACTAGAGGTACTACAGAATGGCACAGACTTTCCTGTTTCTTAATACTAGAACCGAAATATGACTTCAAGAATATTAAAGAAGAGTAAAACCACATCCTAAATAGAAATTTTCATTGAAAATTTTGAAGAAAACTGTCATTAAGCACCGAATTTTGGGCTGATTTTTACAGAAAATTGTTGAATTTTCTTTGAATGAATGAAACTTTATTTGACATTATTTAAAGCACATGTACTCATAAATCTAATACTGTGAAGAAATCACCTCTAATATAAATATTACCGATGTGAGAGACAAGTCAGAAAAATTACATTTTTGTAATTTTTGAAAAAAACAATAGAGCTATATGGTGTTTGTTAATCGTATTGGGTGCATTTGTTACTACCCGTTCCAAAATATTTAAAGAAAAAATTTGGAGCCGTTTTTGGCGCAATATTGATTTGGTAATTTTTTAAAATTGCAAATATTGCATGTACCATCGCACAAAAACTACTAAAATTTTCGAAAAAATGCACATTATCTTTATGAAAGATCTACTTGTGTACGTCAAATTTCATTTGAAAGAAAAATCTTTATCTTCAATCTTTTTTTTAAAAAAAATTGGAGCCATATTTTGAGAAAATTTTGAAAATGTTTGGGTGGGGCTTCATGTAAAGTACACCCAAATTTTAAAGAATGTTTTTCAAAATTTCATAGCTTTAACTAGAGCCAGAAGGAGGGGTTTCTTCAATTAATTTGGAAAAGATCGTACGTGTGGTTTAGGCACTGATAAGTGTTCACAGAGGGATGAATTGATTGATTGGTTGATTTTTTCGTTTTTCCGGGTGCGTCAACGGCGTTGGTCATCATTCCCGTAAGTGTATTGCATGTTTTTTCACGGGAGATGGCGATGATCTTCTCTGCTGGATGGTGAGATCCGGCGCCGACCTACCGTTGGCTAGTGGGGTTTCCCCCTAACCAGGAGTCTCCTGCCAGCGGAGCACCGCCCCAGCCAGGACAAGCTCTAAGCTTCCGACTGGTCTCTCGGAACGTGTAGTAGTGTAGGGCATGTTAGTGTAAGTGTGTGTGTAAGGGGAGAGGATAGGACAAAGAAGAGGAAGGACAGATCGCGTGCGGTCTGTGGACCGTTTGTTAGGGTACTGCTCTGGCATTCGCCTGGTGTTGATCGGAGAAACCATGGAAAACTACCGATCAGAGCAGCTGGTCGCTAGAATTCTCCCCCAGACAGGGACTGAATTCGACCTAAGTGAAAGACTGGTATCGAAAATCCTGCTGCCGTCAGGACTCGAACCTAGGACCTCCCGGTCAGAGGCGCTGCAGTGACATCAGTTGATGCACTGATCTACCGCTCCCGGTCGGACAGACATTTTTGGAAAGAAAAAAAAAAAAACCCACACTTTCGGTATCGGGAACCCCAAAACGTCTATTTCAGTTGAAATCTCGTAATTGATTTTCCGCAGCATTACATAACTTTCTCAGTTCTACATATATTATTTTGTATTTACGTACGTATACGAGAAAATAACTAGTGTTAAAGAATTGCACAGACTTTCTCATAGTAAATTTTTCTAATTTCCTTTGCGTGGAGTGGCTTTACGGTCTTGCCCCATCCTCTTGCCGGCTGCCATCTATCGTCGCCCTAAATACCTTTTTTTTTTAACGTTTCCCAAGTTTTTGGTTTCCTAGTAGTAGAACTGAAATGTTACTTCAAGAATATTAAAAAATAAAACTCCGTCCAAAATATAAATTTTCACTGAAAAATTTGAAGCCATTTTTAAGAAAATGATGATTAAGCATTACCGTAAATGCGAAATGTGAAGCTCTTTTTCACAGGGATATATTACGTTTCTGGACAAATATGCGAATTAATGATTTGAGAGATATTAAAAAAATTGCATAGTTTCCAACAAATGTCTGAGGGGTTTCATTTAAAGTACTCTCACCCCAAATTAAAATATTGGTTGCAATTCCAGGGGCTGCAACATCAGTCAGAACGATTGGGGAATATCAGTTTTGGAGAAAATCGGCTGAACAGTTTATGCACTAGCGTTGTGCACAAGTGGACACATTTTGTCGTCAATTTATTTTTCGGTATGAAGGACGCACAAAACATGGATTCTGGCTACACCACGTGTTAGATGATTTTTTCTCTGTTTAGCTACAGGATTTATGTTTTGTTTCCAGGGCCTGGCAATAAGAGTTTTTGTGTCGAAGTTTTGCCATTTTCTGGCGCATAATTACAATACTTTCTCTTCTTACGTTTGTAAGTGTGAGAAAGTAAAAACAAGGTGTCAAGGACATGAAACCCTAATTGAATAAAGCTTCTAAATGGCAGAAGTGCATACGGGCGTTTTCATTTCTTGAGCGGTCTGACACTTGTAAGACCACTTTTAATTTCTTCGTTGCAACATATGTGCTGCTGAGGGAAACGTTGCATTGCAGATCGATTGCGAAAGAGTTTCAAAACCTACTAGATTTCTAATTATGTCTCGTCTTTTAAAACAGTGGCACTGCGACTCCGTTCCCAATGTCCCTCATGTGTCTGAAGCGCTGGATCAGTCCACAAATTGTTGACTTGCTGGGAACTGGCATTGCTGGAAAATTTTCTTGAAACATTTCCTGACTCTTTAAAAAAGATTTAGTGCTGTAGTAAACTTACACCAAAAATACACATTGATCCTTCGTCAACATTTTCGAAGCGATTCTTCTTTCCTAAACGTGGGTTCCTAAGTGCTTGCTTTCTCCCTCTCTCCCCCCTCTCTCCCTCCCTCTTTCCCCCTCCCTACCCCTTCCCTCTCTCCCCCCTCTCTCCCTCTTTCCCCCTCCCCTCCCCCCTCTCCCCCACTCCCTCCCTCTCTCTCTTTAGCTTCTCAGCTTCTCAACTACCATTAGCCTTGTTGTGTTATGTTCAATTTGGTATTTTCGTTTGACATATCGTAATGGTTATGTAATACCATAGACATATTGTAATGGTTATGTATAACCATTACTAAAGGCGAGGATGTACATGCTGTTTTAGCCTCACTAGTTTATTCTGATGTACCCTTTACCTCTTGAAACGTGCGATTTCCACAATGCTTTAATCCTTTGCATTCTACCCTGGTGCCTTCACTGCATTGCAGTACAGTGAGTTACAAATTAATGTATTTTTACCTTCTGTGTAAGTAAGATTTTATTATGATTAAAATGTTGTAAGGAACCTGTAGAGAAAGTTTGTAAATGTATATTTTGAAATCTACGTATGTCTGCTTGTTAAATTTTCAATATTTTGTTAAGTATTTAGGGCAGTTGAAAGGTGGTCATCATAAGAAGTTGTTTTGCAACATTGGGAACATTAATGCTTTTGATTTTAGGCTATGCTGCATATGATGAATGTGGAGAGTGTGATGCCACGACTTACCAGTATTTTATATGAAGCCTCTTTGCCCAGAGATCCAAATCATTATAAAACTGGCTTCTGGGGCCGTGCTCAGGTGAAAAATTATGAATTATTATATTAATTCACATTGGCTGATTTATTTTTATAGTATGTGTTCTTATGCATCTGTTGTTTCTAAGTTTGCTGTATTACTATTAAATACTCTCACTAAATATTATACAAATTATTAAGTAATGAATATCCTGATAGAAATTAAGATTTAAACTTTTATCGAAATGTGTCATAAAATGTCTCACCATTTCATAGGTAGTGCATTACGCTATGGCCTTGCTGGTGTCATGGGTGCATTCAAGTGATGAGGTGCGGCAAGCACTTTTTGCAGCTCCACACTTCTCCACGTGGTTGCAAAGGTTGGTTTTGGAAGATCCAGAGCCAGCAGTGCGAAGAGAAGTGTGCACAGCTTTATATCGCTTGTGCTTGGGATCTGGAGGAACAGAACAGCCAATTGGGGTTACAGCCCAGTTGTTGTCACATCTCATGGAGTACTTGGCTATTGCTGAGAGTATGA
Organism: Teleogryllus oceanicus; assembly: GCA_964035755.1. Classification (NCBI taxonomy): domain Eukaryota; kingdom Metazoa; phylum Arthropoda; class Insecta; order Orthoptera; family Gryllidae; genus Teleogryllus; species Teleogryllus oceanicus. The sequence goes on along the minus strand of CAXIVR010000009.1, from coordinate 613,205 downwards.
GACCCCAAAAGATAGAGGTTTGTTTTTTAAAACTACTGTATTTAATTTTTAGTAAAATTTTAAATTTATCTAGACACAGTCTCATTATTTATTGTAATAAAAAAATGAATATTTGTTATTCAAATTTATCTTTAGATCCCCAATATTTTGTATCTTTGCATTTTCTAAGATGTACTGAATGAATTTTATTTGTTTCATTTATTTAATTTTCATCACAGAGTTTGCATCATGCAGCAGAAGAAGGCAAAGAGCCGTATGGCCCTGCATGTCGTGATTACTTTTGGCTACTGTGTCGACTTGTTGATAGTTTGCCAGATGACCTAATCAAAGGTAAATACAAATTTTATTGTAAATGTTCTGTGATATGGTGAGATTTCTATAGATAAAATGGTATATTTCATATATTTATTTATGTATTTGTACAAAGTTTCACATAGTATTATTTTATTTTGTAATTGTGAAAAAGTTGGACTTTTCAGATTCTCATGGTATCTAAAATAAATAATTAATAAAAAAAAACGCCAATTAAAAAAAAACAAAAAACAAAACAAAAGAACAACGGCAATGAATTTCTGTCGTGGTGTCAATTTGTTTTTGTTTCTTTTAATAGTTATAAAGATAATACAGTGTTCTTTTTTAAAAGTTCCCTTTAAATTATGGCAACTTTGAAATGGAACTTAGATATACATATATTACAAAGAACATGTCATTTGTCCTAAATAATATGTAGGAAAACATAATGTATTAGAATTATCTAAGTATGTACATTACAGTTCTTAATGTGTGTGAAAAACAAATATTATTTAGGCATGGGTAGTAAGAAGCAGATTATAATATTTGAGGAGGACAGAAAAGAATGGTTCTGCATCCAACTTAGGTTTGTGGTTCACTAGCTTCAACGAAATGTTACCATGGTTGTCATTTTCTTGGATGAGTGATGTTTGATGATAAGTTTTCATGTTACCCATTGTAAGAAATGCAAGTTCTGTGTAACAGTGTCATCCAAAAGAAAACATATGTTTTTTTTCAGTATTTCTAAACCATCGTGATATCAGAGAAAAAGGAATTTCTGATGGGAAAGGATTAACTAATGTGGAGATGTTTGATGAAGTGTCAAAACCTTATTTTGAAGGCAAGGGAGTTGAAGTGCGTTAATCTGTCCTATGGCCTATGCAAAGAAAGCTCTCACATGTTCCTTTTCCATCTCCTATTCTGTTGCTCTCCATTTCATGTCACCTCCACTCTTGTATCATCATCTTCTTTTCTGACCTTCTCTGTATGTTAAACACAAAACCTTACGGTATGTGTTTGCTGTGCGTGGTGACCTATGTTGTCAGAGAGAACATGTAATCTGGGAAGTGAAGAGATTGCATGCTCACTTGTATACTGTCTTGACACTAGGATCGTGTTAGTAGATAAACTTGATGGTTTTTATCATCACTGAGTCAACATTGGCAAGTCCTGATGTCTACAGGGAGGGCTGTCCCCATGTCTTGACACACAGAGGGTCTGGCAAGGCAAACCTCCTTCTGGTGGATTAGTTGGCCCTAGGCTTTGTACTGAACTGCAGGGCGATCCTATGAAATGATTTAGTTTTAAATTGATATGAAGAATGTTTAATGAAACTAGGAAATTGCCAGTCTTCAAATATAGTTGGCCAGACATTTAAACCTAAACTTCTGCAAGGGTGTGGTGAATCATGAGGATTTCCCAACTCAACCAAGGAGGACATAACCCCCATTTTTTACCTTCTTTTTTCTTTCTTTCAATTCTGAAGACATGACTCGGATACAGAGGTTCCTGCAGAGGGTGAAGGAGGTATACCCCCACCCCCCACCACCACAGGCACACATGTATGCATGCATGCATGCCCACACACACACACACGCTCTCTCTCCTCCCTCTCTCTCTCACTCACTCACTCATCACTCACTCACTCTCACTCACTCACTCACTCACTCCCTCTGTCTCTCACTCACTCACTCACTCACTCACTCACTCTCTCTCACTCACTCCCTCTTCTCTCACTCACTCCCTCACTCACTCCCTCTCACTCACTCACTCCTCTCTCTCTCTCACTCACTCACTCACTCACTCCTCTCTCTCACTCACTCACTCCCTCTCTCTCACTCACTCCTCCCCTCTCTCACTCCCTCTGTCTCTCTCACTCACTCACTCACTCTCTCCCTTCCTCCCTCCCTCTTTCCCCCCCTCTCTCTCTCTTTCACACACACACACACACACACACACACACAAACACAGTGTAATAAGTGTTTTTAACTTGATTTCCAGAGAGTATTGAAGATCCGCAAGTGTGTTTAATAGACATTGATGGATTAGCCAAAAAATTAGCACATTCCATTCTGAACAGAGAATATCTTGAAATGAGACACAACACAATGGAGGATGATGGTCTTATTGGTCTCTTGAACCTGATGTCTAATGTACTAAAACACAATCCACCATTCAAAACCAGTAAAGAAGGCGAGGAATTTCTCTCACAGGTAATTCTTGTAATTAACTTGCTGACATAATCTGTCATTGCTCAGACATTTATTACAATTGACGACTATGTAGTAAGAGGAATGAATTGTATCGATGGTGTCAAGTGGAAATATAGTATTAACATCCTCCCTCCCCTCAAGCCTCCTTCCCTTGTGGCCGCACCTCAGCTCTTCCATCTTGCTCTGACTCGTTCCTCGCCATCCCTCTCTGGCCTGCCACGCCTCCCTTCGCTCTGCCCCTTCGCTTTGCACATCCCTGTGCATCTGCTCAGCAGACCAGCTTTAGACCACTTCCCCAAAGATGATGACACATTTACAAATATATTTTCTACTCATTTTCTGTTGTATCTAAATCGTTTTGTATCTTCATTGAATTCATTGTGACCTGTGTTAGTAAAAACATTAAGGAAAATAAATAATTGGAAAAAAATAGCATTAATGTGTGTTTTAGAGGAAGAAAAAAATTTCTGCATATTTTTATATTGAAATGAGTCACATTAAATCATCTTCAGGTGGTTTTCAAATATTTCTTGTCTGCATTTATTGCATTGGTATGTGAACGAGTACAAAATTACTATTTTATGTTACAATGAGGAGCTAATGGTTGCTCACAGAATGTGTTTAATTAATATTAAGTGTCAATATTTTATAATATTTTTTCAGTTTGTACAATATCTCTTTGTTTGTTTGTTTTTTTGTACATGTTTTATTTATTAGTCCTTCATATAATACATTTAATTTTACAATCAAATTAATATCATTGAAATGAAAGTCCGTAATTATGAGCTTCCTTCAAGGTTGATGGTTTAGTGTTTAATTTCTTGTAACATTTATATGTTATTGTATTTGTAAAATATGATGTCTACATATGGTTTGTGACAGGTGTTTGATTTCTTGTTTGCACTACCTAATCCTCGTAAACGCTATGTGCCAAAATGCAAGTCACAGTTGTCACGCTCTTCAGCCTTTGACTTGCTTGTGGAGCTAGCAAAAGGAGCCCCGGAGAACTACAGACAACTACACCACAAGCTTCTTGCCCAACATGAACCAGGTAGAAGTGTGTTCACTATTGATGAGAACCATCAAACCTTAATTCTCAAATAGTTTATTCTACTTGTCTTCTTTAAATCATTGTCTAAATGCTCAAGTAATTTTAAACAAGTGTTCCGTAAACTTTTTGACATTGTTTCAGGCCCAAACTCGCCTTATCCCTGGGACTATTGGCCACATGAGGATGGACGATCAGACTGTGGATATGTGGGTCTTACAAACCTTGGTGCAACATGTTATATGGCCTCATGCATGCAACATCTGTACATGATGCCTCAAGCTCGTACTTCCATTTTGCGTGCTAAATGTGATGGTTCCAGCAAGCACGAAATGACTCTGCGTGAGCTACAACGCATGTTTGCCTACCTTCTGGTGAATATTACTTATGGAATAATTGCTGTATGATAGCTTAAGGGATTAAGTTTTATTATGCTGTGTGTTTGAAAATCATGGTATGATGCATCCTTTTTTGTTTATCATCAAATTGTAGGTGAAAAGTTTTATCTATAGTGATGTAGAGAAAATCTTTGAATTTTTCTCAAGATTTTGTTGAAATATGATTAGGAAAGGATTTTAAGGTGCAAACTAAGGTCCTAAAGGAGGGGGGGAAGGTTATGAAAATGCGTAAAAGAAGGTGCTGTTAAAACAAGTGTACTAAGGTTTAAACCAGTTACATGAACTCAGTTTCTAGAAAATTCGTATCCTTTTGCACCGAATTTTTCTTTATGGAGTCCATAAGAAGTGATTCATTTCTCCTAACTCCCTTCTCCTTTCCCCTCCAAATCCAGAAAGGGGTGCACAAGCGCTGCCAGTGCTCTTTTAGTATTGACGGCGACAGGATGGCAAGGGTTAACATTTTCCTCAGGTCACAAACATGTAGATTTCTGCACATCTATTAAATCTTAATGTATCTGTCAGGACAGCACTTTAAATTCAGTGGGGAAGGGAAAATTGCTGCAGGAACTCTTATGAAATTTAAATTTGACTTCACAGCTGCAGATAACCATTGGTGCTGGGGTTCTTATAAATTACTGGTAGTTTAGTCAATGATATTTATTATATATTTAATATTGTTGACTTCTGATTAAATGAGATTTTAAAAAGCTGTTCAAGAAAAGTAAAAATACATTTTTCTGTCCAGTCTTTTAAAAACTCAGAAAAGAATGAAGAAAAAAGTGATGAAGCATAAAAAAGAAGGAAAAGGTGGCATAACGTAGTAATCTCATGAAAAGGTGCAACAAATTCTATTCATTTCACTTCCGTTCATCCCCCTAAATACCCATATTAAAACTATCTGTACAAAAAAATCTATATTTTTGAAAAGGTGCCACACTTTAAAATCCTTTCCGTAATGATATATCAACTGAGAGATCAAAGAGAAGTTTTTAATGCCATTACTGAACTTGCAGGACCTGATGTTATTCCTGCATCTTTTTAAAAAAAACTGTTCAACTAATGTAACTTGAATTCTTTGTGTTATTTACAAAATCAATCAATGAAGGTTCTCTTCTGTGGATTTGGAAAGGAAGTTTCATAACACTGGTTAATAAAAGTGCAAATTGATCAAATGTTAAAAATAAGGTACACCTATATCGATTGTAAATGTTATTCCGAATTTGTTTAAATCGATTATGACTAAACAAATATCGTCGTCTTTCATAGCATCCTGATTGATGAGCAACACGTTTTTAGAAGCAAGCACAACAAATTTGTTAGTTATACATCAATATATAATTGACAAGATTCAAAACATTTTCCTAGTTGATGTAATTAACTTCAATTTCTCAAACGCCTTTGACACTGTAAACTGTAATATCCTTTTACAAAAACCATAAACCACAGTGTAACTTTCGGGTTGATGTGTTGGAATGTTGTTCAAACTCACACCCAGGTTGTAGATAGGTCCTTTGTTTGCGGAACCTATGTGCCCGCAAACCTATGTGACCTTGGTTCAGATCCCAGTCTGGGCAAATATTTTTGAAGGTGAGGACCGTAATTTCATTAGGTTGTTTTTATATTCAGTTTTATAATATTAAGTAGCCATTAAAAATTATGCAAAAAAGTTGTATCACTACCAGTTTTTCAACACACTTGGTCATCCATCCTTCCTTCTGTAACTTGTACACAGGTTTTTCTCCAAAATAGATATTCGTTAATCTCTCTGGCTTAACTCATGACTACTAATTTTAAACTGATATTTTATTCTAATGGCAATTTCGAATTATAATGTGTTAGAATTACTGCAGTATTAAGAATTCTTTATAATTTAATAAGTGGAAAGACTTTATCACTCTCGTATTAGCATCGGGATAGCATCCACAAACATGCGCAATATTAGCATCAGGAGAGCATCCTACATGCTATGTTATTAAAGTCCATGTCCTAGTTGTGTTTTTCTTAGTTTTTTTCTTCTGTCTTCTTTTTTCTTTTCTTGAAACTTCTTGGAAGAACAGAGTATAACATAAGGAATTTAGTGGCAGAAAGCCATTATCATTTAAGCTAAGAAAGATACGTTGATGTTTTCTGCACTTCTCGTCGTTCATGTGGTTAGAAAATTTTCAAGTGTTGACTGAAGTGTTAGTAGGATAGAAGTTGCATTATCATAATACCCCGTAACCTTTACCAATAATACAAGAAAATATATGCTGTTATAGCACCACTAGTTAGAATTTTGATGTATAATTTTTATATAATTATACATGTCTCTTTTGCAGGAAAGTGAACGCAAAGCTTATAATCCAAGGAGCTTCTGTAAAGTGTACACAATGGATCACCAGCCTCTGAACACTGGAGAACAGAAAGACATGGCTGAATTTTTTATTGATTTGGTTTCAAAACTTGAGGAAATGACTCCTGAACTGAAACAGCTAGTTAAAACTCTTTTTGGAGGTGTCATAAGTAACAATGTTGTTTCATTGGTAAGTAATTTAATTGTATTTTTGATGCATTAATAAGGACTCTGACTGCGGAAGCCTACGATATCATGTCTTTTCCCTCTCTCCTCCTGTCTCCCTCTTTCTGCCCTCTTCTCTTGCATTCTCTCTGCACATGTCTGCTTTAACATCGCACTCAATATTTCTTTTCCATGCAATTAAAATATTTTATTTTTGGAGTCTAAATATGTATTAGCATCAACGTGAGTTTCTTAATAAGACAAAATTGTCTAGTTTCTTTAAAATTGTACTAATAACAAAAGTCTACACCCAAGCATGGAAAACTGGAAGCAGACCTTGAATTTAAAAAAAACCTCTTGTCTGTAGCTGCCTGCCAGTTACTGTGGTCTGTGGCAACTCCTAGCTGTTGATGCAGAAGCTCCGACTTTTTGGAGTGTTGACTTTGATTGATCTTTTCTGTATTTAATTGTTTTCTAAATGTTTGTCTGAGCTGGAAATGGAAATGATTCAATCTAAAAATGATGATGGACAATATTATTTTCATTATCAACAAATGTGCAAAGCATTGATCTGGCTCTGATAGCTGGAATTTCTACAGAAGGATATCTTAAAAGAAGTTGCTACCTTTTTCGTTATCTTTCTTTAATGTTAGTGTTTCATTAGATTTTTAAAATATTAGTCTGCAAATGAGCCGCTTTTGCTGCTTTAGGCTACTGGTTCTTTAGATTGTGAGACTTAACAGATATTTCCATTCTTCTTTTACTTTTCACATGATATGAATCACATCAACAATAATATCTTCAATTTTCAGTTGTAAAATCTGTTTTTAAGTTTCTTTTGAGCTGTAACTTTGCCCAAATGCCAAGATTAAGGTATTTTAGTGCTCTTTCAAAGATAGTTAAGATTGATGCTAGTGACAAGATACAACCAATTTTGTACCCAAAAATTGGGATGTCTGCATGGATGGGTGGCAGATGAATGTGTTACACATAACTGTCAGATTGGAAGCTTTTGGATTCAAACTTTGGTAAATAAGTCAGGAATAAGATCTAGTTCTGTCTTTCTGGAGATTGTCAAGATATTTTAATTTTTGGATGTACCTCTTGTAAAGCCCTAAGGCATTTTCAGAATTTTCTGGAAAATGGCTGCAATTTAAAGAATACCTTTCTTTGCTGGAGTTCATAAAATGGTGAATTCCAATTTTTATTAAAACCTTTGAAATTGTGAAAACTGCAAATATTTTAATTTATTTTCAAGTCAGTTTTACGTCACTAATATTAAAGCCTGCCAGACACATTTTTATTCAATTTATTCCTCAGTTTTAGATGTTTAATTTAATTACATTTTGAAAAAATAGCGAGTATGTGTAACATTAAGAGTAGGAAAATTTCCATCTACTGCACTTTCCCAGTAGTTTCTTTGGTACTTCTACCACTTTTTCTTACATCCCTTGTTTTTCTGAAGTTCTAATAATTTTTTATTTCTCACATTCATACAATTATATCTACATCAGTCAAATGTTTGTTGTTTATGTTTATGCTAGTAAATCATCATGTAGTACTTAATAGCACAATAGTGAATATTTGTTGTATTTTTGGTTGTTGCCTTAAAATTTGTCATTTTTAGGATTGTGAACATGTGAGTCGTACCTTGGAAGAATTCTACACGGTTCGTTGTCAAGTTGCTGATATGCGCAATTTGTATGAATCATTGGATGAAGTGACCGTAAAGGACACATTAGAAGGAGATAATATGTATACATGCTCCCAATGTGGTAAAAAAGTACGAGCTGAGAAAAGGTAACATCCTAATGATATTCCTTGTAAAATACCTAGTTCAAAACTCGTCTAAAAATCGTGTAGACAAATCAATATTTATACAATTACTTCTTTATTGCAGAGCATGCTTTAAGAAATTACCTCATATCTTATGTTTCAACACAATGCGTTACACTTTCAATATGGTGACAATGTTGAAGGAAAAGGTTAATACACACTTTTCATTTCCTTTGCGATTAGATATGTCGGGATATGTTGAGAAACATTTGATGCCACAACGTTATCAAGGTTTGTGTAGAGAAATAATAATCTTTTGCTTTGGTTTAGCTTTGTTATAATAAACCGAATTATTTTTTATAGATTGATTTTATGTATCCATTGAATTTAAAAGTTAGTATTTTTTAAATATAATACAAGTTTGATAATTAAATTGACTAAATGTATGTGTGTTTAGAAGAGAAAAGAAGATCTGAATTACGAAAGTCAGAACGCATTCGAAGAGACAGTAGGTCCGAAGACAATAACAAGAACAAAAGAAGCAAGGAGTTCGAAGAGCGTGAAAGACATAAAGAAGGGACTGATGATAAAGAAGGCTCTGACACTGAGGATTTCAATGAGTGTTATGAGTATGATTTAATTGGAGTGACAGTCCATACAGGAACGGCAGATGGTGGGCATTACTACAGTTTTATTCGAGATCGGACTTCAAATCGTGATAAATGGTTTCTGTTTAATGATGCAGAAGTGAAACCTTTTGACCCCAACCAAATTGCTGCTGAATGTTTTGGTGGAGAAATGACGGTAATTTTTTTACTGTAAATTTATGTGGTAATTTGTTGCAAATTTGAAAGTAATCCTTTGTTGATGATGCATTTTATTTCTAAAGAGGAATTATGAAGATTTTAAATTTTTTTTTCCATTTGCACAAACAAGAATTTAATTACAATGCAGGGTATACTTTCACTTTTGCATTTGCATTTAAAGAGTATTTTTCTGTTTATAGTGGCACTATATAACTGAAATCATTATATCTGCTAAAGGAAACAAGAATAACGTTCAGTCATTAAAAATTGTGTTTTTATGTTGAATAACCTTACTCTTACGGTTCTCCAGTGTGCCTTTTTTCATTTAATAATATGCACATTTGTCATGCATTATTTGCATGGCTAAATGTGGTTGACTAAGTCAACATTGTCACAGACATCCAGGATCCCGTCTTTGAATAAAAATCGTCCTTGTCCTCGCCACGTAATTTGTGATACACATGAAATGATATGTTGGTGTAAATACACATGTTGAGATACATGGATTATACAAAACTTCAAATGAAAAAGTTTTAAGGAATTCAATATAAGTATTCAATTCTATAAGTAGGCTAAATCAGAAAATGTTAATACAAAGCGCATAAAGTCTGTTCTTTGTATCTGTGTTGGTTGAGAAGACCGGGCATCGTGAGATACCAACTCTGTTTTAAAAACTAAATGGATTTCTCAAAATGTAGCTGGTTTGGGACCTAATTTGGATGATATGAATAATGATATGATAAATGTAACAATGATTGTTCTATCGGATTAACATTATTAAACATACATACACATATAACTATGCATATACATTCACCTGGGCATCGTATAAATCCATACAACAAAAGAATTGTTGAGCAACAATGTTTTCCACATTTGGAATTGGACTATTATTTTTTTATGTAAAAAGAGATGTGCCCAAATGAGGCGTGCTTAATATGCAGAATACATAGTCTGGCAAGCACTGGTTCCCTCTAATCTCCCATCTGTGCTTAATAAATAATGTTCTAAAACCTTTTCTCTTAAGAATGAAGTGAAATTTCCTCTTTATCGAGGAAGAAAGTAGCCTCACCTTTTTGAATTTTGTACTTAGCAGCTACAAGTCGCACTGATAGATCTTGAAGTAACTCCCCAGCGATCACCTGCAGTGTCGCAGTGGAGATAGTTCTGTGTAAACCAATTAAAGCTCAAAGGGCCACTCTTTGCACTTCATTCAATTCTCTTTTAATCAGCACTTTATTAGTTTCATTGACTCGGATTGAAGCACAATATGTTATCATAGGAAGAAAAGCACCCTTATAAATCATGTGCAATGCCTTCTTATTAATGAATCCTTTCGCACCAGCAATACGCCTCAGTTTCATGAAAAGAGATTTTCCTTTCCTTTCTGGCTTCCTTTCCAACTTGTGATACATGTTGGTTAACTTCAACTGGGGATCAATATCTACACCCAGATGTATTTGAATTTGTGTCGATGTTATCTTTTGATCTCTATATTTGATAATAGGAGGTCGATCTTTCGATGGTTGCCTTCTTCCAGGTGCTGTCTTGAAAAAGTTCATCATTGTCATAAGCTTAGTCTTCTCCACTGATTCCTCGATCTTCGATTTATCTATCACACCACTTAGCTAACACTTGCTAGCCCACAAGGCCATCTTCGCTCGCTGCTTGGCGACTTTGCAATTTGCCCTGAATCACCAAAGCTAGATCGTCCACATATGACACTGCATCTATTTCTTCTTTAGCCAAAGTTTGTAAGAAATTGTCTATAATAATATTCCAAAATATTGGTCCACAGTTAGACCCTTGCAACCCATCTTTGGTCAATCTGTCAATCTATGTGTAACTCGAAACCCAGCTTCAGAGATTACTGTCTTCCTATCAATGAAGAAACTTTGACAGAGTCTACAGAGATCTGGAATCTGACTATAAGATTCATGCCATAGGAATGGCCACCGGTGTTATCAAACACTCCTTAATATCTACAAATACAGACAATGTGTACTTGAACTCTGTTTCTATTTGCAGAATGCAGAGTAGTGCATTAACTGCATCTTCAGTTTAGTCTGGCCCTAAACACAAACTGCGTGGGAGAAAAATCGCCTCTAGATTTAATGTGGGACTGCATTCTGCTTATTGCCATTTTATCAAGAATTTTTCCTAGAACTGGCAACAGGCATTTAGGTCTGTATGCCTTGGGATCAGTCAAAGCTTTGTCTCCTTCTTTTTGTAAAAGACTTACTTTTGTCACCTTTCATTGCTCCGGGAAGTAGACAGTTCTCAAACACTCATTGTGCAAATGTAACAACCATTTTCTTAAAAGCAGTGTGCAGATTGTACCATTTCAGAATGTACTCCAGGAGCCGTCCCAGTTTGCAAGCAGGCAACTGTCTCGTCAAGTTCTCTCATTGTGAAGCATCCTGAGTCCATTTGCTCATAATCTTCCCCCATCTTCACTCTTGGCCATCGTTGCTCCATACTTTCCGCCAAAAGATCGTCTTGTGGTAGCAGTGATTTCAGTAGAACTTCAGCAGTCTCCTGCCAGGTGGAGGTGCAGGCCACCCCTACCGACACACACATCAGTTCATTAGATATTTTGGTTTCCTCGGCCGCTATCTTGTAGGGATCCAAGCATCCTTTTCAGTAGTTCAGATCACATATTTTTCTCTTTTCCTTTTCATATCCCTTATCTTCGTGGTTTATTCTTGTATATTGTAGCCTCTATAAGAAAAGCCTCAGTATGTGGGCTTTGTCGTCTCTTGTGCCTTTGGAAACATCTTTTAAGTGGCCTGGCTATCCGCATCATAATAGCCAACTCCATGTTCCATCAAGATGCAACTTTACTATGTTTAATAGGTCCATGTGGAATTGTTGCATTGGCTGCTCTTTTAATACAGTCTGCAACACATTCGGCCTGTTCTTCAATTGAAGGAATTCCATCAGGAGGTCATTCGCTGCAGATTCTTGGATAATTCTTTGAAAATTCATCCAGTTTGCTTTCTTAACTCGATTTGTTATAAATTATCTCATGTTCTACTTCATTCAGTACTTCCACGTCATCCATAAATAATGTACTATTATGATCCCTATTAATGATATCTCTTTTGATTGTCCAATCTCATATCCGGTCCACTGCAGCTTCCTTTGCTACAGCGACATCAATATTTGAACTAATTTCTCGTGGGGTAGTGCCAACATGCAAAATTCTCCTGAATGTTTTTCTTTCTGTGGGTTGGTTTAGCACCTGCAATCCATGCTGGATAAAGAGGTCTTCAACATATTCTCCATAATAATCTTGCTTTTTGCTAAACCATTCACAGGACTTAACATTAGCATCCGTTCCGATTACCGCAGACTGGAATCTGTTAAAACTCCTAACTAATATTTCTGACTGATCACAAACAATACGTATGTCCTCAAAAGGAGCCATATAGGCTGAGGCAAATATCACTGAGTCCTGCCCGAATTCCCACACTTCACAAACCAACAAGTCAGATGGTGTAAATTGAGTTAATTCCAAGACACGTAGGTTCACATTATTTATCAACATTGTCGCTCAGTTTCTGTCTAAAGTTCTTGTCTGCACCATCCTTATAGCAGGGTGGATGCCAGCAACCTTTCCATTCCATGTATAAGGTTCTTGAACTAAAATAATATCTGGAGCGTCTTGGAACTGCAGATAACTTCAATGTCGGCCATTGTGACTCTTCCAGCATTTATTTGCATGAGTTATACTTGCATGAGTTATTATGAGTTTATTTGCATGAGTTATTTGCATGGTCATACTTGGTTCTTGCAATTTCCATTTCAGTAGCATATTTTGGTTCTGGACACTTATAACTAAATGCTTTGTGTTCTATATTCTTCCTATTCACTCTAACACAATTAACGCACTTCATGGGCACATTGACTGCGCATTCTCCTTCGTGTTCACCAGTTCAATGTGCACATTGCACACTTTTCCGTGCAAATGGCTTTCCAGTGCCCAATCTTTAGACAGTTCAGACAATGCAGCACCACAACATTCATGTAGCACAGATAAGACACCATATCAGCATATCTTCTTCTTTTGTTGCCATGTTTCCAGATCTGGAGGGAAGGGTGGTGTAAGTAGTACATTTTGCTGTTCTTTCTCTTCTACTTTTCTTTTTGTTTTTAAGACCTCTTCAACTTTCAGTAGTACTGATCTAGCAATACCCCCATACGATTGATTCCTAATCACCATTGAGTCGGTTTTGTTCTCCAATTGTTTCATAATCTTTTTAACTGTCTCTCTTCAATAGTAAAGACAGGTTGTTTCAGTTGTGTAGCTTTAACTAATAACTTTTTAAGGCTCTTGATTTTTGTCACTATTGAACCTTTATCAGTAACAGGTAATTTTGTTGCTCAATTTGACAACAAAGAAATAATTTTTTCACACATTTCAAGGCCGACTCCACAACTTTTTCATTTGTCCCTTCATCACAAATTCTCCTCTCAGCCATTTTGTTTTGACTGACAAAACGTTGCTCTCCCTAGGCTGTGTGGAGGGGGGAACCCTCATGGAACCTTCTTTTCCCTTCCCCTTCCCTTCTCATCACCCCTCCCTTTTCTTACCTTCCCCTCCCCATCTCCTCTCCCTTCCCATCCCATCCCCTCCCCTCCCCTCTTCCACCCTTCTCTTCCCCCTCCCCCTACCAGCAGGGTGTGAGAAGTTTGCTTGCTGTGCTTAACATTAGTGTGTTAGTGGCAGCTGCTGAAATAAAATTTGTATGCATCCTGTCCTAACTAATGGTTTCCCTGAACATATCTATGGAACAAGTCATGGTCTGTGAGATCCCCTATTAATGACTACCACCAGAACAAATGCGGTCAAACATTTTTTGGGAACAGATTAAATAATCTAATTTTAATAGCTTAATCCAATACTTTAGAAATGAAATTATATCCTGTATATTACTTGTCTTAAAAATTTAAAATACTAATTTATGAATTAAGATCTTTTTTAATCTTTCTACAGAGCAAAACATATGATTCAGCCACTGATAAATTCATGGACTTCAGTTTTGAAAAGACAAATAGTGCCTACATGCTGTTTTATGAGTGGTGCAGTCAGGAGAGGGAGCAGAGAGGCGTAGGTCGTGATAACTCCAGTGATGTGGAATCAAACACAAAGGCTTGCACTGTGGAACTCAGCAAAGAATTAGAAGACTGGATATGGCAAGACAATATGCACTTTCTCAAAGACAAAAATATATTTGAGCATACATATTTTAAGTAAGTAATAGTTCTCTTCACATTACGATAATTGCCTCATGAACAAAGTTTTTCAATGTGGATTCTGCAGTTTCATGTGGCAAGTTTGTGGCTACATCCCGCAGACACTACTTAGCAAGCAGCCAGATGTCACAGAAATGGCTGCCCAATTGTCCACGTCATTTTTTATCGAGACTTTCATTCATGCCAAAGAAAAGGTTTGGTTCATTGTTATTATACATTAAATTATTGTACTTAATGTGTATTTAATTTCATAATTTGCTGTTCTCATCCTTTTTAATGATCTAATCGATGTTGTGTTAATGACATTGTGTTGCCTGTTTTAGCCAACAATGGTGCAGTGGGTAGAGTTGTTGACAAAGCAGTTTAATGCATCTCAAGCAGCTTGTGAATGGTTTCTGGATCATATGGCCAACAATGATTGGTGGCCAGTGCAAATTCTTATTAAGTGCCCCAACCAAATGGTGCGCCAGATGTTCCAGAGACTTTGTATTCATGTTATTCAACGACTACGGTGAGATAATATTTTGCATGCTATTGTATTGTACGTATTTGGTCATTTTTACTGATGTTTGACTTACTACATTCTGATTTCTATGTCTACTCAAACTTGTCTCCTTCCATTTTTACCTTCTAATATACACAGTATAGAGAAACCAGATGAGATTTTTACAGAAATACTTGCTTTGAGGGCCCCACCCTATTAAAGTTTTTTTAACATTCTTTTTTGGAAACTTCTTTTCTTCGATGAACAACACTACCAATGCCATTCTTCAATGTCATTCAATTTCTCACCACCAGTACCACCAATGCCATTCTCCAGTCAATACGGCTGATGTTATGGCCCCTTAAGTTTGAATTGAGCTTATAAATGTGGAGTTTTTTTGCCTTATATGACCTTCCACCATCTTTCCTTTCGTAGTTCTTTAAATGTGTGAACAATATTTGTCAAAATACATGCTATTTGATATTTATTATTATACATGTGATTTGGAGTGAAATCTGGGTAATTTTGAACTAGTGTGGACGTTCTCATTCCAGTAAGTTTCCCTGAAAGTCGGGGCTACCTTTTAGGTTTTGCCCCACTCCATTCCCAGCTACCATCTAACTGCGACTAAGGATACTACCAGAATCTCTGGCGGTAACTAATGCTCTCCCGGTGGCAATTCTCTGTGAAGAGGTTCCCCGCACTCCTCGTGTCAAGATAGCTCTTAGGCCCATCTCTGTCCTAAACCATTACCCCGGACTCTTAATAGTGTTTGTGCCATTGTTCTTGGCTGTATGTAACTGAGGATCTTGTATGTATACTGTTCTTGGCTGTAATGTAACTGAGGATCCAATTCCTCAGTTACATACACAATCAAATTGATCACACACCTCACACAGGTGAAGCCAAGATTATGGTATTGGTGTGATAGATTACCACTGCTCGTCTTATGTGTTCACTAAAGTGTCAAACGTGAGGCCAAGGTATTTCACAGGCGGCTTCGTTCAGATAACCCCAGTATCAACAATCATGAGAGTTAGCATCGGGATCTGCTTTCTTGTCAAAAGGACGAATTCGGTCTTTTCCGTAGCAAGGCCTAGCCCGTGATCCTCCACGCATGTTGTGACGCGTCTCATCACCTGGTTAAGCTTCCACTGGAGTTCTGTCATCCTGCATGTCTGGATGACGGCTGCAATGTCTTCGCGTACGCCTTCTAGGCAGTGTTTTCAGGCATTTCCATCTGTAGTATGTCATCACAGGAAACATATGCATGTTTTCTTCCGGGCTGGTGGGCCGTGGTCCAATTGGCGTTGAACTGCCAAACGTTTCGCCCACGACTGCGGCGGGCATCTTCAGTGGCGAGTCTTGGCGAAGTGTCGGGGCGGCTGACTGGCGACTGTTGAACCGTCGCCAGTCGCCGCCCACACTGCCGAGACTCGCCACTGAAGATGCCCACCGCATCGATGCAACTGGCAGTTCAGCCATGACCACGCCACCAGCCGAGAAAACATGCATATTGACTCTGGCCGTGAAAGCCTTCAATGCTTTATCACAGGAAGCGTTCCATAGGTCAGGTCGCAGGATTGGTCCTTGCGCTACTCCCACTGTAACGTCGCTGTTGTGGGGATTGTCTGCGGTGTTGTGGACTAGTCTCCTCTCCCTCAAGTAGTCACTGAGGATTCATAGGATGTAGCGTGGTGCCTCGAACTTCTTCTCCAGAGTCATTTGCTGGGGTGATAGTTAACCTGCCGTGTGTCTTCAACGGTGTCCACGACAACTTTAGCTGCATCTGCAGTAGGTTGCCCAGTCCAGAAACCGTATTGTGTGTCTGATAGGTGTCCGCCAGCGCGAATCGCTGTCAGCACGCGTAGTTTGAACATTTCGAGTAGCTTTTCGGGCATGTCGAGCAAGGGGTGGGGAGGGTAGGTGGGGTCCACCCTTGCCCTTGTCCACTAGGACCAACTGCTGCTTCTTCCATCATTTAGGGAAGATAACCTCTCTTAGGCAGGTTTTATACATGTGAAGGAGGAGATTCGGCCGTTCTCACGCCGCTGTTGTAAGGACATCTGCTGGTATGCCATCAGGTCCTGGAGGCTGATGGTTGCTTCTCTGAGTTGTTCTTCGAAGTGCGGTATATCTATACTTTCTTCAGTGGTCTAAGCGGGTGTGTGTCCACAATGAGACTCATGGAATTGGCGTCAAGGTTTCACTCTGATGTCCGCTTCCGGAGTTTTTGGGTCAGTGTCTTATAGCCCTCCAGCCCGGAGATTTACTTCGGTCGATCGCCGTTCTCAATTTCCTCTTGGCCTCCTTGTGTTGGATAGACAGCACTGCGAATTCTGGTCTCAGTCTTGCTCCTTGGGCCCGTCGTCGAAGCTGGAGACAGTTTTTCCTCAGCTCCACTCTCTTTCCCTTCCGCCAATAGACTACCCGTCTGCCATTCTGGGGTAGTGTCTTGCGGGACAATGATGCGTCGCAGGCTTTGTGCAGGGTGAGCATTGATTCTCTCACAAGCCTCTCAGCACTGATATTGGATGAACGCTGCCTCCTGAACTGAGGGCTTGATAAACCAACTGCCCTCTCCGTTCTTGAGAGTCTGAGATGTACACAGTGGGTTCATCATGCAGTGGTACAGTGGCATATAGTTTTTATTCTATCAGAGTTACCAAATCAAATGGGCTACACTCTCAGTGCTGAAATGTAAGCAATTCTTGAAGTCTTAAAATACATTAAGTCAGCGACTTTGTGCCGAGCAGTTCTCTATTCTGATTCTCTCAGCTCACTTCAAGCTATCTCCTGTTCTTCCACTGACTACCCAACAGAATCAATTCAAAATTTCATTCATCGCCTTCTGTCTCGCCACTGTGATCTGGTACTAAGTTGGGTCCCAGGCCATGTGGAAATAGGGAACGTACTGGCTGACCAGGCAGTGGCAGAGAATACTCATGTTGACATTCCTTTTGTACCATCATCTGATGTTAAAGCTCATTTAAAATGATTATCTTTAGAGCATGGCAAACAATTGCAAAATACCACCTATAAACTATGTGTAATAAAGGATTCTGTTAATTCCTGGCGTTCTTTATCCCGACATTCTAGACATGAGGAAATCAATTTTAATCCATCTGCATATCGGACATTGCCACCTTCCTCACAGTTTCCTCGTTCGAGGTGAATCTCCTCCTAGCTGTGATTCATGCAGGATGGTTCTCTCTGTGGAACATGTCCTCCTGCATTGTATGAAACTTGTTGGCAGCCAACAAATACATGGTCTGGGCAACCCTCTATGAGAGGTGCTTGGAGATGGCAATAATGTTCTTATGTTTTCCTGGTCCCAGATGTACGTTTTTGCCCTTTGTCTTATGTACTTCTATGTTTTATTTGTAATCGAAGCTTTCTTTTTAGGGTATGTATGAGCTTTTTAATTAGCGGTAAGTTGCATTTGCAACACTTTTACAAGAACCTTAGTTTATTTATTTATTTTAGAAATACTTTGACATGGGTGCCAACGACCTTAGTAGTTGAAGCGCCTTTAAACCTAATCAATCAATCATTTGATGTAGATAAGGTTTAAGCATCGTCAAAGTGTAACAACTTCAAACATGTTCAAAAAACAAAATAATATATCACGTACATGTATTAAATCAATAAAGAAAATACAGGAGTGATGTACATATGAAAATAATATAGTATTACATTTTCTATTCTATATGTTCTTTTAATTTATATGGTCACATTTCTATTAAGTATTTTTTAGTAAAGTATTGCATTTCTCATCACATATGTTTTAATATTTTTAGGAAATTGATTGTAGAAAACAATGGTGTTATGATGGGGGCTTGTATTTTTTTAGGCTCTAGAAGTATAGAGTATATAATACAAGGAGATTCATCAATAACTGCTTATCTTAATAATATCTTATTGAGTTATTTTTTTGTTCTAGACAAAATCATGCTCCTTTGTATTTAAAATGCAAAGATGGTGATGAAGGTTCTGAAGACAGATGCCCTGCTTCAATAGGTTTCCAGTCTTGTGTTACAAGATTCATTCGAATGCTACTTTCCCTTGTAAGTATCAAATTGTATTCATAACTCAGGCAAATTATTTTACATGACAGATGTTTAAGTTGTTGTGTATCTTGCATGACTTCAACATTTATTCATATATATTATAGAACATATTAATGTTTTGTATAGATGGAACATGGTGCCAAGGCACATCTGAAACATCTTACTGAGTACTTCGCCTTCCTTAATGAGTTTAGTAAAATGGGAGAAGAAGAAAGTCAATTTTTAATTCAAGTACAAGCAATCTCTACAATGGTGAACTTCTATCTTGGTCAGAAAGCTCAAGACTATGTAAGTGAAAATGAAGGAAAATTGTTAAAAGTTAATTTCATGGCAGTGAATTTTAATGCACAGTCTCTATCTGATATTTTTATGCATAATATTGAACCTTTAGTCATAATCTTTAATTTATAATTTTATATCTATTAGAAACACAATTTTGCTATAATTGTATTCATTTTATTTTGGTGTGAGGCATGTTAGCTTTTTGCCATGTTATATAAGACCTTGGTGATGAAAGACCTTGGTGTTAAGTGGAATATATTTAAGTGTTTCATTGTATGACGTGTTTGAGGAAAATGTGTAAAAGGTTTCTGGCATGCTCTTATGAACTGATATGTGAAGTTCATTGTTAAAAATTTTATTTTATAAAAATGTTATTTATAATGTTGGTTTAACTTGTATAATTTATTAGGTAGTAATTTTGAATGAAGGTTACTTGCCTTAATGTAAGTAGAGAGTAGTTTATTGAATTGTTAGGAAATTCATTCACTAATGTTAATCTGAATTTTACTTG
Source organism: Teleogryllus oceanicus (assembly GCA_964035755.1). NCBI lineage: Eukaryota > Metazoa > Arthropoda > Insecta > Orthoptera > Gryllidae > Teleogryllus > Teleogryllus oceanicus. The sequence goes on along the minus strand of CAXIVR010000009.1, from coordinate 593,570 downwards.
TCATCTATTAGAAAATATGTTCATTTCAGTACTCTAGCTTCAAGTTTCAAAATCTTTGCCAACACAATCTATAAATCTGTGTATAAATTGTGAACACTTTTCGGTTTTCTTTATCTTGTGATCTCTGGTGAAGGTCGAAGTTGTGAGCGAAGAAGAGGAAGAAGAAGATGTGATACCTCTGCCTACGGATAAATACAAGCCTGCCTCACTAGAGAAAATGATCACGCTAGTAGCTTCATTAGTAGAAAGGTCGCGTGGCCCTGATCATCTTCTAAAACTTGCCACTGCAGATTTCACTGCCATTGCTGGGGGAAAGGTGAGCAAAATTAAATTTGCAATACTATATGTCCTTTTCTTTCTATGTGAGATGATATATCTGTTTTAATTGTCCAGGGTTTTCCATTCTTGTATCAACAAATTAAGGACAGCATAAATCTCAATCAAACTCGCAATCTCATTTACGCATTATGTCGGTGGAATGAGAGATTAGCTGTGCACGTCATCACCATGCTATTCCAGGCAATAACTAAACATAGTGAAGTAAGTACATTGTGAAATACTTATTCTATTAAGTTTAAGTGAATAGTATTTACCAGCAATAAACAACAGAGACATGTTTCTTATTTTTAATATAATCTTAATGATTTGCAGGTTTGCCAGCCATTTTTCAAGTTATTGACACTACTGACAGAACCAACATCCGGGCCATCTGGACTTCCATCTTTTACGCAGTTAGTACTTCAGCGAATTTGGGAAGTTGCAGAATTCTGTCCACAGAGTGCCCTTGACTGGCTAGCTGTACAAGTGCCTCGAAATAAGTTGGCTCATTCGTGGGTACTGCAAAGTATGGAGACTTGGGTAGAGCATTTCTTATTGGCACACAGTAATCAGCGAGTCCGATCAGGTACAATTAAATTCTCTTAGAAGAGTTTTAAAATAAATGCTGTAAATTTGTATGTGGGGGGGGAGATGTGTAGTTGTGCAAGTTTGTGTGGGGTGTGTTTGTTTTGTTTCTCCTCTGTATGTTTAACTTTATTTCATTTCATTTGCCCATCTAGGTGGGTTGGTCCACGTCCTGACGGGGGGAAGCAGGAAGGGCTCTCAAGTATTTTTTTTTCTCCATTTTTCTTCTTCTTTGTCCTTTCTTCTTCTTCTTCTTTCTTCTTTCTTCTCTCTTCTTCTTTCTTCTTCTTTCTTCTTCTTCTTCTTCTTCTTTCTTCTTCTTTCTTCTTCTTCTTTCTTCTTCTTTCTTCTCTCTTCTTTCTTCTCTCTTTCTTCTTTTCTCTCTCTTCTTTCTTTCTCTTCTTCTTTCTTCTTCTCTTCTTTCTTCTTCTTCTTTCTTCTTCTTTCTTCTTTCTTCTTCTTTTCTCTTTCTTCTTCTTTCTTCTTCTTTCTTCTTCTTTCTTCTTCTTTCTTCTCTCTTCTTCTTTCTTCTTCTTCTTTTATTTCACTGACCCCCGCTCTGTATGTTGAACGCCCACTCATGTGTTTGCCATGCACAGTGAAGTGTGTCGGAGGGAATGAGTGTCCTGGTGGTTGAGGAAACATTGTTTATGTATTTTGGGGAACATTCCTTGTAGGCTTTGGTACACTTGCTTTGGCCTCAGACTCTTCTAGACAGATGGTCGAGAGCTAACCGACTCCTGATCAATCGGCTTGGACTAGGTCTTGTACTGAACTCCTGGGTGGGTGAGGCGATCCACAGAGGTGCAGCGCTGTGTTATTCCCCCACTATATCCCCATGGCAACCCTGGCACTTTGATGGAGTGTCCCCTTGGGCTCTGTGGTGGGTGGGGACCACGGGATGAATCTGATATCCATCTCCATGGATATTAAACCTTTCTCCTGCCCTCTTCTGCAAGGAAGTGGTGATGTCTGGAACGAACTATTGATTTAAATAGTTTCTTTTTGAAAGAAGAAGATAGACTGAAGAAGCTTTGATTCCTCCTCAAAGCATGCTCTGAGGAAGGAAAATCATTTAAAATGGTTAGTGCTGTCCGTTTGGCATGTGCTATGGAAGAAACTCGTGGAAAACTGCTAGCTGTGGTGCGACAAAGGAATTATACCATTCTTTTCAAAGCACGATCGGATGATCAGATAGACAAAATTATGAAAACTAAGCAGATTGCCGGCCTCCAGGTTGAAGTAACCACTCACCCAACACTTAACCTTTGCAAGCGAGTGGCTAGTAGGTTTTCCTTCAAGAATTTTCCTTGTCCGCCTTGGTGACATGCTATCCTGAAGTCACTAGTTAGAAAACGGTGTTCCCCAGGGATCGATTGTGAGCGTAACTCTGTTTGCCATTGCTATCAATTGTATTGCATCAGTAATTCGTGAGCCTGTGAAGGCATCACTGTTGTTGATGACTGCCATTTTTCGCTCCTCCAAGAGCATGCAAGTTATTGAGAGGCAGTTACAACTTGTGCTCAGCAAATTCCAGGAATGGAGCAAAGAAACAGGATTCAAATTCTCCACCTCAAAAACGAACTGCATGCACTTCTGTAGAATTCATCACCTCCATAATCATCCTGACCTTTTTCTTTGGGGGTCATCAGCTTCCATTTGTTGAATCTGCAACTTTCCTTGGCATACATTCGAATGAACTTGGCGAAAAGACATCCGTAAATAACAGGGCCGATGTGTGTCTCCTTTAAATCTTTTTCGCTTCCTTACTGGTAGCTCTTAGGGTGCAGGTTGTGTGCGTCTCTTGCATTGGTATAGGGCCCTCATCCACCCTATTTTGAATTACAGTTGCATAGTGTATGGCTCAGCATCTACATTAACCCTTTGGCCATTGAATACCATACACAATGCGGTATACGGATCAGTACAGGCATCTACCGCTCAAATCACATCTAATGCCTCTTGGCTGAGGCTGGAGAACCATCTGAGCCAAAGGCAAGATGTTTTCAATGCCTCATATGGCGCAAAATTATCCACTGTGGGTACTCTCTCACGCCTAGCAGTCCTCCAAACAACCCAGTGGACTTCGTATGCACTTAGACCATTATTATCCCATCCACTGGGAATCCATCTCTGTATGTTTTTACAGAATGTTAATATAAAATTGCCCAACCCTCTGAAACCTTGTTTCCCCTTGCAAACCCCACTGGCCCATAATAGACCTTAGATTGTCTAACCACCTTAAATCCTCAACTCCCCTTGTACATTCCTAATGGTATTTCAGGCGATGGCCATTACTTCAAGTACACTGATGGTTCCTCCCAAAACAGCAAAGTAGGATGTGCCTTCTACTGCTGTAATGCCACGCAAAGTTTTCGATCAGACTTCATGCAGTGTCTATACTGCAGAGATGTATGCGCTCTTGGAGGCACTTAAGTTCACTGATGTTCGCAACAACTGTTCTTCCCTAAAATCATGTTTTTGTCAATATCAAATATTATTTTATCATTACTACATTATGAAGAGACTCATTCATGAATATAATATTGTTCAATAGACATGTGTGATGATAAATACATAATTGTGTTAAAAAAAATGCTACATAGGTGCAGGGAACTACAGTAACACTTGCTCAATGTGGGATCTCTAGGGACCAGTATTTTTTTCCTTATTAGACAAGGTTCCGCATTATGCAATATAATTCTGTCGAATTTATGTTCACATTAGACAGATTTCCACATTTTACATGTTCTGTATTGAGCAAGTTTAACTGTATTAGAAAAAGAAAAAAGGCAAAAAGCAAGGTCAGGAATGAACTTAAAACTTTGTATTTTGAGAATTCACATTTTTATATCTGAAATCTCAAAATTTTGAGTTTGTTTATTACTTGGCAGCATGTTCTCCATACTGTTAAGTAATGCTTATTTGTGTCACACTGTGTGTTTACAGCTGCTGCTTATCTTCTTGTATCGTTGGTGCCCAGCCCACATTTCCGACAAGGATACCGCACAGCTCGCCACTTATCTTCCCCTCACAAAGAACTTGTGGTGGGATCAGATGCACAAATTGTACTGCATCAAGTGTACACAGTACTTCTTCATTTATTGAAGCCAGCACGCCATTATACTGACATTCAGACACATGGTACTATGAAATTGACCTCGTACTTCACTCTTCTTACCTATTGTGTTGTCTCACGAGCAGAAAAGCTTATGGTAAGATCTTTTAATGATGTATTATTTTGAGACAAGTTTTTTGATAAGAAGTGTAGGATAAACAGTGATATCCTTTTCAATCAGTTATTTATTAATTTTTTATATTGTGTTTTTGAAGTTTTCTTCATCTAACTAGTGATTTTTCAAATGAGTTACATTTTTAACAACTATGATTCACAAAGTGAATAGAAGTGTTATACCGTTCGTCAAAGTATTTCTAATATTACATGGGCAGAATAAATTAATAATTGAAAAAAAACACTTTGATAGTAACTCGTGACCTTTTTATTCTGAAAAGAGTTGATTTAGTTGCTGAGGGAGAGATGGTAGTTGTAGACACCATAGTAGTAGCATTAGCATTAGTAGTGGTAGTTGAAGCCATAGTACTGGTGGCAACAGTAGCAGCGGCTGCAGTAACAGTGGTTGCAAGTGATACCGCAATTGCAGTATCTTGTCACAGTTGCAGTTACTGCCGCTGTCACCCAAAACCTTTCTTAAAAGTTTATGTAACACAGCACAAGCTTCTTTTCTTATCTTTATCTATTTGAAAATATATTTACTTGTGTGAGTGTTTAAATTATGGTAAAATTTTATTTTATTTCTTTAAAATAATTTGTGAAAATATTTTTTTTTAATACTGAAGTAAAATATTAAACGATTATTATATTTTATTTTTCAAATTTTGTGGCCTTCCTATTGTTCTTAAAAACATTTTTTTCTAAAACATTGTTAATATATTTTGCAAAAAAACATGTTTATGTCAAGATCAAATTAATAATTGAAAGTTTTTTAACATGATATCTCTCCTAATGAAAGTGATCAAATGGTAGATAAAATGTTTATTGGCAGAAATCTAGATTATTAATGATAAGGTCTTCCTTTTCTTTTCCAGTTTGGTCAGTACTTTTTGGATTTGTGGCAACTCTTTCATCCAAAGCTTTCGGAACCTTCTATTCCCGTTCACCACAATAAGCAGGCGCTTCTGCTGTTTTGGCATCATGTGTGTGTGGATTGCCCTGAAAATGTGCAGCTGATTCTGCAAAACGCTCACGTCACCAAAAATATAGCCTTCAACTACATCTTGTATGTATTATTGCTATTTTAATGTATTTTATGTATGGTATAGTTAACTGTGAAACGCACTAAAATTGTAGACAATTACTTTCATTTATAACTTTACCTCCCAATGCAGCAAACCTCAGAATATCAACTGTACAAAAGTGGATTAATTTTTTTCTGTGAAATAAAAATATAAATGGAAGTAAGTGATTTAAATTGGCTTGAATATTCAATTTGGGTGTTTGTGGTGTTTGCAGCAAAAAAATTAATGAACAGGTTAAAATTAATTTCCAAAATTATTAGCAGGATTGGTGCATTTGTTAAGAATACTCCTTTGATGCCAGAGTTGTCATGAGAGTTTTGATTTTTTGTGGATATCCCAAAGAAATAACACATCTATAAGAAAGTGTACTTTTAGTAGAAACGCTTTAAGCTATTTATTCTTATAGGAAAATTTCCTCTTACCTTTTCCTTTTTGACAACTCGTCTTTTTCTTCCTTTTTCCTTCTCTCACTGCTTCTTCTTCTTCTTCTTTTTCTTCTTCCATATCTCTTCATTTTTCATGGTGTTCCAGCTAATATAAATATCACATGCTAATTGCAGAAACACTGCTGATGTGTGTAACACAAACATCAAGTGTGCTGACTAATAAAACATTGACAGACAGCTTAGAAGAGTGAGTGTTGGTTGAAGTTGGTGACTCTGTAACCTGAACATGACTGAAAACTGCTTTACAATTACTTTTGATTCAAAGTATACTTAAATTTTCCTATAGTGGCCTAAAGTAGTATAAAATGAAGATTTTTAACAGTGATAAGCATATTTCTGAGCCCACGAACCCTATTGAGAAGAACGTTCATAAATTAATTAAAGAGATTCATTTTATAAGGCAGGAGGTGTAACAATGGCCTAATGACATCGGTCATTGTAGAAAAATTGATGTATAGCTTAGTGCTATATTTTCTACCAAAACTCTTGAGCCAAAAGTAGAAATAAGTTTGTTTGTTCAGAAAATCTTGCTGTTTAGTGAAGTGCTAACTCATAGAACTCTTAAAAAACAAAGATGATCAAGAAATGGATACAGATAACAGCATCCCAAAAGAAGCAAGTAAGGACAGGCTTAATGAAGTCGCGAAATCTGTGGCATCTCGTCAGCTAGTGATGATGATGCTGAATAATCATCTAAAAAAGGCTAAAATGGAAATAGATGGACTAAAATGTGAAAATATGCATCTTCGATCAGAAAGAAGAGAAGCAGAGAAAACAAATACTAGTACAGGATTCAACCCATCTGAGATTGGCATCATCCTCAACCTTGCTTCTTAAACAGTCAATGACTTGAAACCAAGGAACTTTTTAAAGATTGAATGTTATAACAAATTTAATGGTCTTCAAGATGATGAGACAGGCGTGATGAAATCTAGTGCTACAATGGAAAATGAAGTTACCACCAGAACCCTGGTGAGAACCAAGGTGGAAAACTAAAAGTGGGCCTAACCCATGCTAAAATGTGATTGTAAAGAAGAGCTGTATGTGCTGACATCTGTAACTAAAATTTCCGTTTGCAAAAAATCGATGGAAATGTATGTAGCTTTACAGAACCTGGAGCACCATTTGCAGACGTCATGAAATGTACTGTTAGAGAACTGCGAATTTTTGGGCAAAAAAACTATTATTGTCTGACCCTGGTAATGGAAAAATGGATAAATCCTGTTATATAAAAGAGAGATACACGCACATGCGTGCGTGCGCACACACAAATCTGTATAATCTGGAATCGATTGGGACACACCTTACTGGTTCTATTGGGGCTGCTTGCTGACTCAACGCACAATGCTTCACTTCATTATATATTCATGTATATTAATAAATATTCATTTCATTAAGAACAGCTTGCGTCTTCTGCCAATTACATTAAAATCACAGGAATTCCATTTTATAACCCCATGGGATATGAAAAACCATTTTGTTCCCGATTTGGAGAGGTTCTGTTTTATTCTGTGTGAATGCCATTTAACTTCACGGGCTAGAGAAATTCTCTGGTTAAGGCAGGTTTCAGGCTTGACTGGTTCCAGTTGAAACAGATTTTACCGTAGTAAATACAGTAAAACCCCTTTTTTACACTTTTCAGGGGACTGAAGGAAAAAAGTGTAAAATGCAGGAAAGTGTAAATTGCAGGAAAGTTAAAAAAACAATAGTCTAAGCGAGTACTTACATGTTTTACTCCAAGGACTTGTTTACATAATTATTATTCAATAACACATATCACACTTTTAATACATTTACAAATTATACTTTAAATACACAAAGTTACTATTTAAAAAAATTTAAAATTGTCATTTGTTTCTTTTTTTTCTGTAATTGTATTTCTTCAACCTGCCCCTCAACACTATACAATGCTTGGAATGCATCTGTTTCTAATAATAGTTTTCAACGTGGAAACCAGAGTTGAAGCTCTTCCTAACTGAACACGTGTTCCACATGCATCAACACGACAAAATCTCTATCTTCTCTTTCAAAGAAATGCATTTCCTGTCTTTCTTCTCCATATTTTATCGCCTCCACTACCTTCAAAAAACACGTATCTTCAACAACTGTGTACACGTGAACTATGTACACGCACACAAAAAAAAACACGTATCTTCAACAACTACCTTTCACACAAACACACGAACACCACAAGCTGACTACGAGACGAGAGACTATCACTGACTTCCGTCTATAAAGCATGCGGTATAACAGGAAATGGCTAACACCACCTGAAAAACGGGTTACATGCGATACTTCCCAAAATTGATTCAAACATCAGTTTTGACAAAAAAAAAAATCGGCGTAAAAGACGGAAGCTCTTTAATATTGAGTTGTAAATTGCGGGAAAAGAATGCATTGTAAATATAGGCTTTTTAACGGGACCAACGAAAAACGGCGTAAAAGGCAGGAAAGCGTAAAATGCGGGAACGTAAAAACGGGGTTTTACTGTACATAGCTTAGTTAGATAGTAAATTATATCATCTAACATGTGGTGTAGCCACAATCCAGTTTCTGTGGGTCCTTGACACTGAAAAATCGATTGATATTAATACGTTTATCCGTCTGTGGTCAACACTAGCACCAAAACTATTTCAGCCGATTTTCTCCAAAATAGATATTCTCCGATCAATCTGAATGAACTCGAGAGAATTTCAACTTTTCAACTTTGGGAGTTTCAACTGGATATTTTAATTTCTGAGGGCACTTTACATGAAGCCTCACAATTTTAAAACTTTTGTGCAAAAACGACACCAAATTTGTGATCAATTTTGTTCTCAGATAGCTTAAAGGACACTTAAGAGAATGGTGCAGGTCTCATGTTGATTGAAATACCAATTTTTCAAAAACTGCAAAAGTGCAATTTTTTTAGTGTCTTCCCACAACTCTTAATATTGAAGATCGAGATTTTTTCATTAATGAAATCTATTCTTTACAGCCAGATCTTGAAGTAAAGTTATGTTCAATTTTTCGAAAATATGAATAGTTTTTGTGTAGTTTTGCGTGAAATTAGGCCATTATTTTTTTAGCAAGATTTTTCTTAATACCACTCCAATTTTTTTTTATTTCATGAATATCAAGGGGCGGTAAAAAAATATGGTGCTGGACCCATTTTTGGCAAACTCTCCACATTTTTGAAAATTGCAAAAGTCAAGATTTCAAACGACAAAATTGAAGATAAGAGATTTTAGCCTCGGACGAAGTCAGTTATAGAAAAAGTAGGCTCTCTAAGAAAGCTCATGTACATTTTGGGGGGGGGAGTAGATTTTGCATAATATTTTCTTCAAACTTTTTCCTCAAATAGAAGAAGGGACACGTAAAAGAATGGCTTGGATCTCATTTTCATTGAACTTTATGAAATTTGTGAAAAAGTGCAAATTTAGAATTAAAGTGAGAAAGTGTGTGCTGTTATAGCTCCATTAGTTATTATATGTGAATAAATTATTTTCCAAACTTCCCAAAAATATCCGTAACTTCTTGTGCTTGTGATTCATCTACAATAAGTTAGCACTGACCAAAATCTGTCTTTGCTACCAGAAAACATGAACAAGTTGATAGAGAATATCTTACATTACCTATTACAGAACAAAAGGTATACAATAGAATAATTTTTTTTAAAAATTTAATTTAAAATTTTTAAAAAAGTTTTAAATAACATAGTCTTAATGATTTTCAACTAAAATCCAAAACAAATCAAAACCTTAAAAGTAACTGCAAATGACAAAGTAGTTAGTCAAGTTCAGCATCACAAATTTTGAGTCTATACAAAGATCAAAACTTGTCATTCAATAAACACGTAGAAAACTTATGAAACAAATTAAATATAAACGTCTTTTTACCAAGGTATTTTTCTAAATATTTATCATCAAATGTGCTTCTCACATAATACTATGGAATTATTCACTCTCATCTTCAATATGAAATTGAGATATGGGACATTACATCACAGATAAATATATCTAGATCATTAATTGTCCAAAAGAAAAGTTCTAAGATGCATCTACAAATTACAGCCTTGCAAGACATGCAAGGAGCTCTTCCTAAAACACAAAATACTAGTAGTCATTGCCCTGTATGCTTACAAAGTACTCATTCTTCCAGTTACTATTAACAATAAGGATCACAAACAAAAACAATGAAATACATAACTATTCTACCCACAGCACAATTATCACAGACTGCACGCTAGTAAATCAGCTACAATGAAAGAAACTTTAATGCTGCCACACTGTTTAACAAACTTCCATGCCACATTAAGATTGCTCGTGACAGAACTTTCGAAAGTTACTTAAATCATATCTTATAGAAAAGTTCCAAGAGCAAAAGATAGCGAAATTTGCAGAAGAGGACATGAAACTGGCTGTAGCTTTGGCATTAGAAAGTGAATCTCTTAGACAAACACAGCATTTTAGTGTTTCCAAATGAACCCTTCACCATTATTTTACAGAAAAGAAGTCTGTAGATGAAGAAATCAAATTGAGGATGAAACCTAACTGTGCAGATAATAGTTTTTACAAATGAAGAAAATCAACTCAAGTCATATATTGTAACTTGCGCAGGAAGGCATGACTGAGCACAAGGATGATAAAGAAATTTGCATTTGAACTAGCTACGGCCAATGCAAAAAAAGTGTCCAGAGTCATGGATAAGGTTGAAAGCCGCTGCTAATGATTGGATTCATGCTCTCCTTAAAGAAACAATCTTTGTATTCAACAACCAGAAGGCTGTAGTTTATCTCGTAAGACATCTTTCAATCCCCATAATATTGCAGTGTTTTTGAAAACGTGAAAAAGGTATTGATGGAAAATCCCGAGCTGACTGACCCATCCCGGATATTTAATTTAAATTAATCTGGGACAACTGTCCAGAAACCCAGAAAAGTGATTGTAGAAAAGGGAACGAAACAGGTAAACTTCTGCACTGCAAGAGGAAGACAAGGCATTGTGGTGCCGACCTGTGCAATTATCTGCACCACAGGAACTTTCCTTCCAACAGCAGTCATTTTCCCCAGAAGTACTTTAAGCAACATGTGTTAACAGGAACCCTCCTGGGACAATAGGGTTTACCAACCCTGGGAGTTGGCAAAGTATTGACACAGCAGGAAAGAAATCCTGTCGCTCCTAATATTTGACAATCTGGAAGCTCATGTTTCTATCAAAGTAGTGACAATGGCTTGTGCAGCAGGGGTTACAATTGTGACTTTACCACCACATTGCAGTCATCACATGCAACCGTTAGACAAGACTGTCTTCGACAAAGCAGCATACGATGCTGCTTGTGATGTGTGGTTACTGACTCATCCTGGCATGCCTATAACAATTTACGATATTCCTTATGATAAAGCATTCACACCGAAAAATATCAAATCTGGATTTGCTAGGACTCTTCAATGAAAACATATTTACTGATGTTTACTGATGCGGATTATAGTGCATTAGTGGTAACAAACAGACCTTTACATACCATAGAAGACGTGTCACTCCCAACAGTAAATGGTACATCTCTATGATGGTGACTGAGAACTCCTTCACAGAGTCTTACCATAGGGTGACATTTATTCAGCTTTCAGCAATGGAATCCTGCTCATAAAAGGAAATCATCAATCATTACTAGGATACTATACATACTTCTGAAAAATAAAATTTACAAAGAAAACACAATGAGGAAGAAAATAAAAAAAAATTACAAGAACTCTAAAAATTCTTCTGAAAGACCAGGAAACATCTGAAGATGAGAACATTGAGATAATTGATGAATCTGATTATGGCAACCTGTCTGACGTCATTTCTAGTAGTGAATCAGAACATGTTGAAGAGGAAGCCTTTTTTGATGATCATTTAAATCCAATTATTCAATCACAGGTTATAGTGGAGTTTGAAGGAAGGAAACAATCTAAACTGTTCTATGCAGGTCATGTGTCTGATGTTTTAGAAAAACAAGAGTATCTTATCAACTTCCTTAAAAAGGGGACAAAATAATACACATTTCTTCATCAGGGATGAAGCATTTGGACATATTCCAAATATTGTTGCAGTCAGAAATCTGAAGTGGTCACTATTATTTCAAAATTAATTTTCTTCACTTTATAAACCATCTGTAAAAATGAATTGTTAAATTAAACATATTTTTGTCAAGTTTTTATTTCTATATTCAAAGAACTAGGTTTTTTCTTATTGTCCCACTGTTGGCCTAATGGTGTACTACTGTGTACTGCCCACAATACACAATGGGACTGTAGTGAGATTTTTCTAAAAATAATTAAATAGTACATTGAATTTGCAAATACACATGCAACTTAATTTTTTGCATGGTGTTAAGGTAAAGACTTTATAGTTTAAAATTAAAATCAGCTATCATTTATAAAAATTGAACCCCCAAAAAATTCTAAACTTTTTTCATCCCATTGTGTAGTACTTCTCCTATTTTTGTGAAATTTCATGTGACAACAGAGGCATTTTTTATTTTCTTTAAAACATTTTTTCTTGAAAATCCCATTACATTTTTTTGATTAAATTTGGACCTGTGATAATTTAAAGAAAGTCTTGAGAGAGTGGTGCAAGACTCATGTTCGTTGAAATCCCTGATTTTTCAAAAATTGAAAAAAATTAAATTAAAGTTTTTTTGGCATCTTCCTAAAACTACATTTGTGAACATGCTATTGTTTTTTCTTAATGAAAAGTGTTCATCAAAAACAGATCTTTAAATAAGGTCACATTGAATTTTTTGAAAATATGAGTATTTTGTGTGTAATTTGGCGTCAAAACTAGTCACCCACTTCGAATTTCCTGCACTTTGTGAATGTAATTTGAGATGTGCTCCGCGGCATTTGGATGCTATGTAAATTAGAATTTGTATACTATTTCGTATTTTATTGTTTATTTTTTGCTTAAGAGCTTTTGTTGTGTGTTTGCAAATTAATATTGTAGAAATTATTGAAATCCTTTTTTGATAATCCATATTTTTTGTTTGTGTTGCAACGAATGTATTTGCTTTCTCAATGTATTAATGTATTTTCATTCAAGCAATCCGCCAACCTTAATTGAAATTAGTCCAATTAGGCTTTCTCTCTAAAAATATGATTTAAATGTAATATGAAAGAAAAATTGCTATCATTCAGGAAACATCAGATTGGAATGCAACAATGGCATTCTGCCTCACCAGATGGCAACTATAGTTCTGTGAATTATCTCATTGTTGGGACATGATTTAGCTGTATGAAATGCAGTTATAATTGTCAAATTTGTGTTGATAATTACTTGAGAATATCAAGTTTTTGCATCCAATGTTCTACAAGTTTATGAGTTTTACAATTTTATAATGAGTTTTCCTAAAAAAAATGATTGTTGTTTTTTAAATGTACCCGCAAACATTTTATGAAAGCATTACCGAATAATAAAAACAAAATCTTTATCTTTTTTCAGTCGCAACCTGGCAAGCAGGATCCATTGGACCCAGGTCTCTTAATCTGCGTGTAATATTGCATTTTCTGTTTATGTTTGGTCGATTACTTGATGACCACTTCATGTCCAAGGGATGGACGGTTGTTGGGCTGCGCAACATCTTTTCATCGGGATGTTATCTGACACTGTGTGAGAGTGATTCTAAGAATGACACCTATGTAGACAGTGTTTCTGTGGGTTTGTATGTAGTGGGTTATTAAGGGGCAGGAAAGTGAGTTTTTGAAGTCATGTGCAATGCAGATTTTGCAGGAAAACTGCACAAAGACATGTATGTTGCAGACCCTAAATGAATGTTAGAAAACATGAGATCATATGATTATTTATTTCTGATATTGCAAAGGATTTGGTTTGAACACGAAATGTCACCTGTCAATCACACACATTGTCAGGGAAGAAGCAGCTTCCACATCTCAGAAAATGTATAACGCTGGCAAGAAAAATGTCATTTGTGCCCTTGGGAAAGAAGTAGAAAACAAAGAGATTTAGCATCTGTTCAAATCCTATCATTAGTGAACATACACAGATAAAGATCTGCAAGTAAAGAAATCTATAATAAAAGAAAAATGTTTAAAACACAAAATGTAAAACATTTTGAAAGATTTTGTTAAATTAAATGATTATATTAGTGTTTTCTGTTTAATTATCCATGTCCAAGAAGTACACCTGGAAGCATAATTCCATCGCAGACACTCCTGTGTCCACTGGACCCCCTCTTGCCCGGTTGCGTCATTCAAATTGGTTGCCCAGAAAAGAATTAAATATAATTGTTGAGGTAGAAGAATGGATTACTTGTGATTTATCAATATGCAAGATAATTCCTGTAATTTATTGATATGGATAGTAATATTCATGATTGTTTTGATAAAAAAAATTTTAAATTGTTGTCACAATAATTACGGCAATTGCAGAGCTGATCACGAGGACCAAGATGTGGTAATGTTTAACCGCGGCATGTTACCAGCATACTACGGCCTATTACGTCTGTGCTGCCAGCAGTCACGGACTTTTACACGTCAATTAGCTAATCATCAAAATCTCCATTGGGCATTTAAAAACATTACTCCACATCCAACACAGTATAGTGCGGTGAGTAATATAAGTGTAAGATATGAGTATTGTTAATTGTAACTGTTTTCTATTATATTTGAAGATTTATGCAACTAAGAATGCAAATAGTTGAAATGTTGACTGACACCTCTTGGAAGTTGCCATTTGTTATTGGTCTCAAATTTTACAATTCCTGAATTTGGTTTTGGTTAATGCTAAGGATTTTCTATGAAAGAATTTTATAGGAAAGTCAAGAGTAAGAAGTAAATGGATGGTATCAAATTAGTTTTCTTGGTTTATTATACTTCACACAAACAAATTTTTTTTTTTTATATTAATCATAATTTTCTGGAAAACAAATGTCTTGTCTCAGAACATGAAAATCAGAATTTTAATTGCGCTAATTAGGTAAAATTAAATGTAAATAAATAATACATGTCAACCAAGTCATTTTTTATCACAGAGAGGTGTCAAAGACCCAAGATTATATTTTATAGAATTTTTTTTTTTTTTTTTTAATAAAAGAAGTACTTTTGAACTTGCTTCATTCTCCCCCCCCTTAATTATTTAATAATTAATTCCTACTTATTACATTAAAGAATAAATAAATTAATATAATACATCTTATTTACCACTGAAGGGCTTTATTCACAGAGGATAAATAATAATAATAACAGCAATAATAATAATAATAATAATTTAAATTTACAGGCTGTTGATGAATTGTTCAAGTTGATCCAGTTATTTGTAATGAAATTTCCGGATAGTACGGAACAAGAAATTCATGAAGTAAACACATTTCGTCGACAAACTTTGCAGTTATACCTGCAGGTAATATTAATGAAACTATAAGTAGAATATGTTAATTATATATTATTTATTAATAGTAGGTGCATCAAGTTGGAATACATGTTCTCATTTGACATTTATTATTGCGTGTACTACACAGGGCAAATCACTTTAGAAATAAAAAACATATCTGGCTATTCTTCATATTATTAAGAATGAATAATTTCATTATCCTGTGGCCTGTAAAGCAAAAATTCTAGTAGAAAATGTGGAAATTTTTTTTGGTTTTAATTTTCCAATTCCATCGCATCCTCTGTCACCAGAACATTTCAAGACTTGAAGCAATATTGCAGACTCAGGAGGTCATTTGCTGGCATGCTGCAGTTTCTGAACTTCAGTCACACAGACGTTAGAAGAACTGCAATGTGCTCTGAGTCGTGAAAATAATCACATAGCAGTGAAGCATAACAATTCACATCTGAAGAATATTATTTGCGCTGCTAAGCCATGACTACAGTTTTCAGTCTTGTCTTTCTGGTACTATCATTACATACTTAGCTGATAGACCAATTTTCTTTCATCCTCTGACACCCCACTAGAGCAACAAACAGACCCTGCGTGTCTCTGGATTTTCCCTCGAAATCGACATTGCATGAATGGCCTCACTACAGCTGTGACCTTGCCATTCGAGCTAATTCAGTGCAGTCTCCATCGATATCTCAGATTTTTTAACCTTGTAGCATACACAGATGCAAAAAATGAGCATTTCTCTTGGGTAGGCTCCAAACAAGATGTATGAATATTAATTAAATTCTAAATTGATCTGAACAGTTAGTATTAATAAGTGTTAATTATATTAAAGTTAATGTAAATATTTTACCACCGCAGTGATATGAGAGCATAGCATCAAGTGAGCAACTAACGAGATTTTTTTTGTGTTCTTCCCTTGCATAAGAGGAGATGCTAAGCCTTATGGTCGCAATGTTAAATTTTCATATATTGTGACTGTTTTCTTACGAAATGTATTTGCCTCTATATTGAATTTTTTATCCTGTTCATGATATATTTACTACACCCACTAAATTTTTGTTGTGGGTTAACATACTTGTACAACAATCATCTATAATTTTTTTCAGGATTATGATTTTCTTTGGCATGTTTTATGAAAAAATATTTTATAACCTTAATAATGTTTTAAGAAGGAAGGTATACAAATTCAGTAGATGTACCAATAGTAGTGCCAGATTATTATTTAAAAAAATCATTTGGATGCGAGGAGAGGTTTCTGAGAAAATGGGTCATTTAAACAAACAATTTCAGTTTCTGATAAAATCAATTTTTACCTTCTCATATATGTATACAGATACAGAGTGCTATACATAGTGTAGGGAAAGTTAAGTAATGCTGCGAGGAAATTTATTTCAAGATTTCAACGGAAATGCACGTTTTGAGTTCCCCTGATACCAAAAAAAGTGGTTGTTTTTTCGTTCTTCCCCTCCCCTTTTCTTTTCTTTTCAAAATATCCATCTGTCTGTCTGTCCGTCTGTGATCACTACTAGTGCCTAACTCATGCGTAGGATGTTTTCCAAATTGAAGAAACCCCTGTTCATCTGTTTCTAGTTGAAGCTTTGAAATTTTGAAGAACATTCTTTAAAATTTGGGGATACTTCACATGAAACTCCACAGATATTTTCAAAATTTTCTCAAAAACAGCTCCAATTTTTTAAATTTTAATTTCTTGTAAGAATAGAGAAGGTAGTATATGTCTGAGTTTTGCTCTGAAATGAATTTTTTAAAATTTCAAAAGTTTGAATATTTCTGGCATCCTCCTACAACTACAAAATTGAAGATAAGAGATTTTTCCTTCAGTTGAAATTTGGTGAGTTCATAATCAGTTCTTTCAATGAGTTCATGTACATTTTTTAAAAAAATTTAGTAGTTTTCGAGCAACATTGCATCCAATATGTGCAAAAAATACAAAAATCGGATTTCCTCAAAAAAGCTCCAAATTTTTTCTTTATACTTTTGATAGGGAAAGTGCTGAATAAATCATTGTGTCCTCTGTAAGATGACATAAAAGCCATAATGCTCTACTTTGTTTTTTCAAGAATTACAAAAATGTATTATTTTTTTTACGTGTGTCTCACATCGTTAATATTTACATTAGAGGCAATTTCTTTACGTTATTGTATTTATGAGTACATGTGTTTTAAATAATGTCAAGTAAAGTTTCTCGAAAACTCAACAGTTTTCTGTTAAAATGAGCTCAAAATTCTGCATTTTTAGAAACACTCAAACTCCAGTTTCTCAAAAATGTCTCCAAAATTTTTCTTCAATCTTTTGTGCTAATAGGACTAGTTAAGGAGGCAGGATATTCATTTTGCTGCATTCATTTGTTTTTGTTTTTTTTTCAAAAATACACCAATCTAATTGTATTGAAAAATCTGTCAGGCCATTAATATGCATGTTTCCAGCAATTTATACACATAATTTCATTTGTGAGTTAAAGTGCTTCGAATGAAGTTTTTGAAAACTCAATAATTTTCTGTAAAAAAGGGCTTCAAATGTCGCATTTACAGTAACACTTAAACACCATTTTCTTAAAAACAGTTCCAAATTTTTCACTAAAAAGTGCCATTTAGGAGGAGGTTTTACTCTTCTTTAATATTCTAGAACTAATATTTCAGTTCCACTATTAGGAAACCGAAAAATTGAAAAAAAAATTTAAGAAGAATATACTTGGGGCACTGATAGATGGCAGCTGGCAAGAGATGTGGCAAGTCTGAATAGCTAGTCCAGACCAAAGAAAATAGAAAACTAATACAAGAAAGTCTGTGCCATTCGGTTGCACTACTAGTAATATTTATATGTACTTCAGTGCATCCCTTCAGCATTGGTTGTTGCAGCCATGTTCATCTTTCTTAGCTGTTCTGTTCTGTCTTGTTTTGAACATTCTTTTGAATTGCTATCACGCTTTTTTCATGCTTTCATCATCACGCTTTTTTTTTTCTTTTTAATTTGTTCATTTCGTCACAAGTCTTCACAGTATTTTTGCCTAGTTTCTGTTTAAATGATTTGAAACAATTAATTTTTCAAAATGTATATTGTAAAATATATCATCATAATCATGATCATCAAAAATCTGAATCCAAAATGTATTCCGGGGGGGGCATTTCAGTTTGAATGCACCATTGTCACAATGCTATTTTTGAAACAATAACAAAATAAGATTCTGAGCATGATTTTTTTTTTTTTAGTATGTGGCCATGTTTTTTAATTGTTTAAATCAAAGTGCAAAAAACTTGAATTTTCAAGGGGCTGTGCTTCCCTCTCCCTGAATTCACCCCCAGACATTACACATGCACACTTAGGTAATGGAATCAAAACAATTTTGAAACTAATTCACACAATACAGTTGAATGACTTTTGAGTGTGACAATACAAACGTTTTTTTTAACATGATGACTGCTGTTTACTCAAAATAAAATGTTCGAATGTGTATTCAAACATTTTATTTTAAATAAATTTTAATTGAGAAATTTTCAATTGTTATAAAATTAATGTTGTATGCTACTTTGGAAAGCCAACAAACACTAACATTTTGCCTAATTATGTGTTTTATTTGTTGACACTTTTAAGCGTGAATGGAACTGGAGGAATATTTCAGAGCTGAGAGCTGTCAGCGTCATTCCTTTTTTAATTTTTTTGGCTTCTTTTTCAACGTTTACCACCATAATCATATGGTGCACAAGTATACATAGCAAATTTTTGAATGAGTCCTTGGGGAGTGGTCAACATATACTGTTTTATCACATGTCTTTTGTTTTGTGGGTATTGCCGAAATATTAATCGACCAAGCTACAGACCATTGATTCGCCGATTTGGTGACCGAGATCATGAAGGCAGTAGTGCCATAGTGATATCGGACCGGAAGGTCATGAGTTCGAGTCCCGCCTCGGGCATGGTTGTATTTGTGTTCATTCTTTCACCTCTTATCATCACTATATCCTTTCATTTTCATAGTTACCGAACCTTTAACTCCAATAGTGGTTGCTAATGACCTAGATGTTGATGCAACCTTAAATAACAAAAAACAAACAAACAAACCATGACTCATCCAGTGAAAGTTCACACCACGACAAGCATAGTAAACGTGTGCCATTCTCTGGTGGAAATAATCAATGACTGGCCAAATTTTGTACAGTCTGTTTTCTGCTTTAGATGCTTCTCGTTCCAAAATTTTTTTGTAAAATCTGTGCCCGCAAAATCACCAGACATCTGTTTCAACTAATGTTTGCAGCAACACCCTCATTATGAAATAATGGATCTTTTTTCAATTAATCTTCAACTCTTCTCATTTGAGCATTGCCCACGTTGCCCCAAAATGCCTAAGAATACTAAAAATTCTTGTTTTGAAACTTCTTTCCATTGGAATATATAGGATTGCTCTTTGATACCAAGTAATAGAAATATCTCAGTTGCATTGTAATTAGTTTGATTTGCAATTTCCTGCAGAAATTTATCAGTCAGTAACAGTTAGAAATAATCTGAAGGTTCATTTCCTTCTGAAAATACAATCAGTTCCTCCTTTCTAATAAACAGAATATTTTTTATTCTAATTGAATCATTCTGCCAATTCACAAATTGTTCATTAGCTGCTGTTCCATGATCATTAATGTCTCTTTCATCACCATTGCTACATTGTTGGCCACTTTCAACTTCAGCATTGTTTTCGTTATTTTCCCAATCACTGTCAGAATACATAATGCCATCGAATTCACAATCCGATGTAGCCAACAATTTAATTATCTCATCTATACTATAAATTATATTACTACACCTTTTCGCAAACGGAACAGTCCAGGTATAGGTTCTTTCTCCTCCATATCCACTAACAAGTCTTGTTATCTCACAAAAATAAGACCAGTAGTGCAAAAATATTCCCAAATAACTTCTCATAATTCCACTTTGAACTTTACAACAGTGCCTACTGAGAAATACAGTGTTGAACAACAGTGATTGAAGAATGGTGAAACATGTCCAAAAATCAGGAATCTCTCAACAATGAAACCACTTGCAAAAAAATGTTAAAAAGTACATTCTTACAATACCTCTTTGAATATGTTTCCTCTACCAGAGTCAACCGAGAAATACAGTGTAGAACCAGTACGAACATAAAATTCTTACAAGTGTTGGCAGCTCCATTGCAAGTCCAAACTTGACACTTTAAACCATCACTGGCAGTCAACGTGTTAATAAATGTGGATCACTCAGCTCAAATCTGACTTTATAATTTTGCCATGTGCCATAGTTAAATGGAAGTTTATGGGAGTATTTTTTCAGTAACTATTGATTAATTATATTTGTACCGTCAGAATTAATTTTTGGGACATAGAGATCTCTGCAAAACCTTTGGTGGATATTTGATCTCAATGGGGCATGTCCCATGATGCATCATAGGATTTAAATGCCAATAAAAAACACCCAAAAAACACCCAGGACTCGATAGGAGAAAAATTTAACTTTCTCTCAGAGAAAGTCATATTTCCAAGATATGCTAATCAACCAAAAACTTTTTTTTTTTTTTTTTTTTTTCCCTAGAGGCTTAACATCTCCCCTTAAACATAAATTGTTTTTTAGAAAGAAATGGATAAAACAAATCTCCAATTTTGTTAGTGACAATACTTAAACAATTTGTATATAATGTTTATGGTTGTAATAAGCCATAATTTGAGATTTCTCTCATCAGCTTTGTAAATTGGTGTAATGCAGGAAGATTTCCATTGTTTAGAAAATGATCCTTCTGATAGTGATTTATCAAACACTAACGTCAAGATTGGTCTGAAGATAAATTTGCAGTTTCTAAGAAATACTGCAGGAATGACATCAGCTCCACCATTTTATCAAAATAAAATGAGCTGAGATCCAATCTATATTTAATTGATAAGTGCCAATTTACATTTAAATATCAATTTGATAATTGCAAACATTCAACTTTCTTTTGATGGCTTAGGAGCATTGATCTATCAGCCATGTAGGTGGTCCAGTACATGAGTTTGTTGCTTGCTAAGTTCGTGTATGCGAATTCCAATCCAAATATTTTTACAGGTATGGAACACTTTTGTGGTTTCAATTAATTTAATATGAGATAACCCTTACAAAGAATGTGATGGAGTTTGTGCTGTTGTAGTACCACTAGTTTTTTTTTCCCCCACCTAAAATGATTCGCCCTGTATGCATGTTAATTATTAAAAATTGGTGTGTGCTTATTTTATAAATTATGTTTTGTGAATGAAGACTACAGGGGAAGAACAGGGAATGTCACCAATCACAAGTTTGGAGATAATTTTTTTTTAATTTGTCCAATTTTTTCTGTCTGAATGTCCAAGGCCTGATCAAAAGAATGAAGATTATATGTACTTACCATTTTAGAAGGAGAATAATGAATTAATGTATTCAGTAAGGGTTTTTTTAGCAGTATAATTACTTCAATTTTTGGTATCCTTTTGACACTTATTTTCTCGATCTCATCTTTTTCATTCTAGACATGCAGAAAGGTTTCATAAAAGACTTGTTTCTGGGCTTCAAAACTGTTTCAGAACCTGAATGCCTATAAATTATGATAGATGTGTGTATCCCAAATAATGTGAGGGCAAGTTATTATAGAGAGGTATCTTTCTCTTTTTAGTTCGATTTTTTGCTTCCTCAAATCTGTCATTGAATGTTGATGGGTGAAATGCTTCCTGGATGGTCTCTGGGAAGATTTCTTGAATTCACTGTATCCTGCATGGGATCAAAAGTACAAGGTCAAGATCTTCCTATCCAAGAAACTTATTTTCATATACCATACTTACTTTAACCTCGTATAATGAGGTACCTGGAAGGTACGACTCACCTGGGCATCAAGTACAGCGCAACTGAAGACCACAGAGAACTGGAGGCCTACAGTGATGAAGATTTCATGAATGAGCCAGAGATGGGATGATCTGTGAGTGGGGTTACTCTTCAAGTACGTGGGAAGAGCTATTACCTGAGCCAGCAGAATGTCTAACTTTCTACTATGGAGGCAGCGTATTTTGCCTCTAGTGAGGTGACAAGAGAGGCAGCTTGGCTAGAAAGCCTTTTTTGAAGAGATTGCTTCATTAAAGAGGGTTCCTTTACTCCTGGTCAACAGCACTAGTTTGGTCAAACTTGCCAAGAACATGGAATTTCATTGTTGTTCTAAACATATAGATGTCTAACACTACTACATGCGAGAACAAGTTCGGCAAGGGCATCTGATTATCAATCATGTACCGGGAGAGGGCCAATAGCAGGCATTCTGTTGTCGTTATTCTTCTTTGTATTTTGGGAAACAAAAATGTTTTTGAATTATGGTTTGCAAGAAACTAACTGAAGTTTTAGGGGTGGTGTTGAAAGAAAAACCTTCATTTAGTTTTTGTGGCTCTCTCGAAAATGTCCATTGCCATGCAACATTTGCTTTCTTGTTATATCATGTTTTTGTGTTTGTACCATTGACCTTATTTGATGGCAATAAACCATATTAATAGAAGCAGTGTTTCGTGTTTTATCAACTGACATTAATACTTATCACTTGTTTTATGATGATAATCTCGTCATAATAGTCAAAGCAAACCACAACATGATCAACTGATATGAAGAGATTGAAGCCATACAACTACAAAGTAAATACAAGAAAATGAATATTATGAAGATAAATCACAGTCCTTTTTCTTTCTTTAGTTATGTGGACATTCCTTCTTCTTCCCCTGGTTAAGTTGGCATTTCTTTATTTTCCCCAACAGAGTAGAACATCAACCTTCAATTTGACTGGGATATTCCATGTTTTTCTTGCCACATATGTTTTAAGTAAATGTTTGATTGTAAAAAAGTATGTAATTGCAATGTTTTGTAGATTCACCATCAGCTATTTGATTTGTATTGACATTTATATTGAAACTTGTTGGTTAATGCGTTACTCTTTTACAGGTTTTGGATGGGCGTTCATGTTGGGCAACTCTCATTCTTGCATATCGTACTCTCATTGAAAATGATGATGATCGGCTCTTTATTGTTTACAATGGAGGCCTACAAATGGCATTTGAGGTTATTGAATATTGTATTTCCTACATTTTAAGTTACATTTTTGCTCAGTATTATATACTAAAATTGGTAGATTTGGTGCAATCTTTACTTTACATCATTAATTAAATTTTTCGGCCCTGTTCTCATTTTTTTGAATCCATGATGGTGAATTTCAATGAATGAATGTCCATTTTAGCAACATTTAATTTCTTTCAACCTTTAATCACTTTCAAACTTGAAATGAGTTTTAATTAAATAATTTTAAAAAAACAATAGAAGTACTACTTTAATTTTTCCTTGCCCATATTGTTGAAATTTTCCTTTAAATATTTTATTTTTTACTCTGAAAATATTTTTTCTTTAGGCCTTTAAGAACCCATGAAATCTGAGGTCATGTCAAATCATTGCTTCACTGAATTTGAAGAAATTTCTTCTTTTTCATGTTTTCACAGGCCTTTCAAACGTTGCATGTGATGTACCATGAAGCCACAGCTTGCCATGTGTCTGGGGATCTCCTGGAATTGTTGTCTTTGTTGTTGGACATTTTGAAGTGTCTTCGTTTGTTTCGAGATGCAAAAGATGTGCGGAGCATTAAGGAGTGGGTCGAAGTGCTCCGGAAACTTGCTACCTTACTTAACACGTACAATTCTCCTGACATGCGGATTCTTTGTATTGGTACGTATTTTTGTATTACCGTTATGTAATATTTTAGTATTCCATTCCAAAGTTACTTCATTGTTTTAGTTCTTTATATTGTAACTTTGATATTAACATCAAAATGAACGAAGTATAATTTTCTCTATCAACTCCTGTAAATGCAAAATCATACTTGCACAATATGATGTTAAAACAAACATATAACATTGTATCATTAGTCTCAAAAATATTTTGGGGTCTTTCAAGGAGCCTAAAAACAGGGTTAATCTACCCCTGAGCAGATTTATAAATTGAATTTCCATGCAGTTTAAATGATAGTTAATAATTAATTTTGAAAGTAATGATGAAGTCAGTATGAATTTGCTTCACTTTAATCCGATGTTTGTTGTAGAATAAATATTTTTAGTGTTCTCCAAGATTGCATTAAAATTTACGCTCATTTTGGAATTGCTATGATTTTTGCATCTTTTAAAAAAAATCTACCTTAAAAAAAAATTATATCATTTTCAATAACTTAGAAACGTAACAGACTAATAAGATCCTTTATTAGGATTTCTTTCAAGTAGTAAATTTTTAACGAGTGCATGCCACTAGTATAAAATGTAAAATACACTGCAGTGCTTAATTTAAGAAAACCAAGAAAAACATAACATTTTTAGAGGTTTCTGCAAACTTTACTACTACAATAGGCGACACATTTTTGTTTTTGAAATATTGGAAAATGAGTAAAGGTAGATAGTAAAGTGGAATTTGAAAAAAAATTATAGTTATATTATTATTGACGTCCGTAAATAAACTTAATAATGTTTGCAATCTGTAACAGAATTGTAGGGTTCACACTGCAATTAACTTGCACAAATTTGTTGAATAATGTATTATTTTAATTTAATTTGCAAACAATTCTAATAATAAAGTGGTACCAGAAAGATATTTTTACCCTTTCGTTTGAGCAACAGCTCATCATTATGATATTTATCCAAAAATATACAATTTTTAAAAACATTAGAAATAGTGCATTTCTGTTTAAATGTTTCAATCGCGATATTTATTATTATTATTATTATTATTATTATTATTATTATTATTATTATTATTATTGTTGTTTGAAGTGTTTCCATGCATTAGCATGGAAACACTTCAAGAGAATTGGCTGAACAGTCCACCCGCTAGCGTTGTTCTCTGTCAGATGGACGGACCTTTTGCCGTCAACCGAGATTTCGGTATAAAGAACCACAAAACATGGATTCTGGCCACACCATGTATTAGAGTATTTCTTTTCTAATTTAGCAACTGGATTTATCCACTTTTTTCGCTACCAGGGCCTTACAATAAGAGTTTTTCAGCTGAAAATTCGTCGCTTTTTCCTGCAGCATTTTCCCACAGCACTTTCTTTGTATGGCGTAAACAATAGATGGTAAAAACATGTTGTAATGTGCGAAAAAGAACCTGGAAAATTTATATTCTCAGGCCTGGAAAACCGGGAAAAAACCTTGAATTCCAGAACACCAGATCGCTGGTCTCCCTGTTGAACATTAACTGGAAGTTCATGGCCAGAAATATCATCACTTCCAATGAAAATTATTTCCTAGATTTATATTGCATCACCAATCTCCAGCAATTGATTACCGAACCAACTCTCAACTGTGGAACTCAACAGGCATCTCTCCTTGATCTGATCCTCACTAACACAGATAATCAAGTTATGAAAGTCCTCCTCCTTCCACCGTTAGCTAAATCAGACCACACTCCCCTTCTCATAACAGTCCAACAGCCATTCGTATCCTACCCACACAAATCACAGCATCCTTTCAGAATTTTTTTAATGTCTGATTAATGTTGTATTAACACCACTCTTTCTCAACATCTACATAGCTCACCTTTCTTCCCCATCCCATACCACTCTTGATCTGTAGGAGGACCTCAAAACAACTCTCCTCACTACAGCTGACATAGAAATCCCTATTTGCTACAGAAAGAGAAGAATCCTACCTACTATCCGTGAATGACATCTGCGAGTCAACATTTAATAGAGCTGAAGAAGAAACTTTGAATTAAATACGTGAAGGAATGCTACTTTTTTTGCTGCATACAAACAGTTCCAAACCAGATCCAATATCTTAAGAGCCAATTGAGACCCAAAACTGCTCCATCTAGTCCCCTAGTTAATCTGGACAGCCTTATGATCTCCGACCTCTTTGTGTTTCCTGAGATCTCAGCCAATCAATTCAGCAGCGTCTTTATGCATGAAGGCCCAGACCCACCAGTTAACATAGCTCTCACACACACTCAGGCCAGCTTCCCTCTTCAACTGGTCCAGGAGCATCTTACGGAAATATAAGATAACTCGCCCGTCTGAGGGATCCGATGGGATCCACCCTTTTCTGATTAAACTATGTGCTTCCTCACTTAGTTCAACCTAGACTGATATTTTTGAACAATCCTCGAAAGAAGGTTGCCTTCTGCTGGATTGGCACTTGGCGACCATCATTCCTATATACAAGAAATGTGACAGAATGGTAGCAAAAAATTATCGTTCTATCTCATTCGCCTCTCCTTTTGTTAAAGTCATGGAACAAATGGCCTCTGCCTTGATATTGGATTTCTGCAAGTACATCTTTCTGTATAATCAACATGGCTTTCTTCCAGACAGGTGAATCTGCTCCAGCCTACTGAAATATATGAGCTATGACCAAATTGCAAAATGACAATTTACCAGTTTGATATGTATATTGACTTCGAAAAATCTTTCAATCGAGTCTTCCATGAAAAGCTTCTGTTGAAGCTCTAGCTCCTGAGTTTACAAAGTAATCAGTAACGAAGGATTACTGCTTTCCTACAGAATTGAAACTTCTGAGTAAGAACTGGAGGTTTTCTCTTCTCCAAAAAGCCTATCCTCAGCGTTCTCCACAAGGTTCCATTCTGGGCCCACACCTCCTCCTACTCTACATAACCGACCTCTGTAACCTGATGGTATTCCCTAAAGAGTGTATCACCGACGACGTGAAATGCTACATTAACCCACTTATGCTTGGAATTCAAGAAAATCTCCTGATCTCAATGATCAAACAACTGACTGCTCACTGTCAATTCACAGAAGGGTTCTGTACTTCATATTGGAAAAAAATAACCTATGCAAATGCTATCATCTGAACAACCAATATATTCCTCACGTTCCATTTCAATCTGACATTGGAATTAAGATCTGAAGTAGAGAACACACATTCAATATACAGTACAAAAAGCTAACAGTCTTTCTGATCAACAGAGCCTTCAAGCAGCTGATGCCTCAACTTTTCCACAACATCCACACTACTTACATTAGATCAGTAGTTGAATTTGTTCACCACTTAGGCAGTGTGCTGAGGAAATCTTCCAGTTATGTTCCTGCCCTGAGACGTGTCATACCTTGAGAGACTTGAAGCACTCTACCTGTTATTGGCTAATGTCCGGATTTTGCTGGTAGATCTTATTGAACTGTACATAACAGCTACTACTGTAACTAAACAGCTACTACAACTGCTCGAGTTTCAATGGTTGATGCTGTTGTTTTTTGTTGTTGTTATTGCATCTTAACCATTAGTTAAGATGATAAAGCGTTAGCAATGTGTCTCTTAGCCCCTGGTCAAGCATTGAGCGCAGAGTAATTCTCCATTAATATTTTTTGTTTGGAAGGGGTGGAGTTTAAGACACTTCACAGGGGTTGGACTAGCTCCAGTGAAGCAGGCAGACTCGTTTTGTTGGAACAAATTTCTCACGAACTTGTCCGGGAATCGCACTCAGTCCTCCTTGGTGAAATGCAAGCAACTTCGCACTGAACCACGAGACAGTCTTTTGCCCCACCGCTGTTGTCAAGGCCCCCACCATTCACACACTTAAAGAAAGTTTGGACCAATTATAAACTGTTCTCTCTTGATTATCATCTACTAATTTTCCCCCACTTCTTTCTCATTGTTTTTCTATGTACCATATTGTAATTTTATATTTCTTTCTTGTATGTATCTTTGTTTTATTGTGAACATTATCAGGTTTGTTCTCCCTGTTCATGTATTTTGTAAATAAATAAAATATATGAATATAATGAAAATGTGCATTGCTCACTATAGACAAAATTTTTGGTCTTAAGATGCTAATTGTGTTTACTTTTACTTCTCAGATCTGTTGAAGGAAATGGTGCTACTACTGCCTCAAGATGTAATTCAAGTTTTAGTCCCCCTGCTTTCACATTGCCATGCAGCATTTCAAGAAAATCATAACGCCCTTCCTATGGGCCCCTATTTTCCTCGTCGAGGACATAAATTACCCCCTGTAGGTTTGAAATCGAGCACTCGCCCTTCGCGGCCAATGGTGCAAATGGCTGTACCACATGGACAGTTGGAAGCAGCAAAGGTGAGATTTATACTTTTTTATATTTGATTTGAATTTCCATGAAATATGGTATTTGCTTGATTTTATAATATTTTCATATTGGATAAAAAATACGTCCAGTGCAACAGGAATATGATACTTTTGTTTCCTAAAAATTAAAAGTTGTTTCCTTTTCAAAGTTGATATCACAGAATTTCACATTCTGAAACTATATAAAACTGTTCTGTTTTATTCTGTTCCTTTACACTACGTACTGTACTATTTTATAAAATAATATTACTATTATTAATATTAATATTATAATAATAATAATAATAATAATAATAATGGGAGTCCGAAGCTTTCAGGATTTAAAATCTGCCTTGTGCAGCGTCATTCAGCAAGTTGCTGCAACTTCTGATGATAGTGATGATGATGATGATGACAACATTATTATTATTATTATTATTATTATTATTATTATTATTATTATTATTATTATATTGATTATTTTGTTATAATACAGGGCTATTCAGAAAGAATAAACTGCTTTCCAAAACCCCATTTCTCAGTTCTCAAGCAACTTCACAAAATGAATCCCATGCCTTTCAAAAGAGCAAGTTGGTAAAGATTTTAGTTTCAATGCATATGTCTATCGTGTTTTGCTTCACAGAATTCCATCCACTTCAATTTGTCATCACATGTAAGTGACTGATCTAGCTGCAGTGTGCAGGCCTTAATATGTAGATGTCTTTGTAAAACATACCAGATAATGGGCTGAGGCAACAGAAGCTGACTACCTCATGTTTCCAACAACTACGCTGAAACACCTCCCTGATTCTCTTCTCATTTTCCTCAAAGACTTGTGGCTGCAGCAAACTTTTTCTTTTGCATTGCGTTTCGTTTGCATTGCGTTGCTTTTGCATAGGCATTAATTATCTGGAAACTGACTCGAACACCTTTGAACATTGGAAGAGGGTATATTGTAGTTAAATTTCCTTTGAAGAGCCTGTTGCATTACAACCACAGAATTCAGTAACTGGAAAATGCAAGATGCCTTCTCAGTAGAAGTATTACCATTTTTAAATTGAAGCAAACAACTCCCCCAGGAAAGGGTGCGCTCTACCCTGAGGCTGACATCGAGAGTGCTCTGTTGATGATTATTCAAAACTTAGGAACTCACTCTTTTGAATGACATTTGACACATTTTGAGAAGTTGCTTGATAACTGAGAAAAATGGCTTAGACATCAGGCCAATCTTTTTATTAACCCTGTATTAGACCACTACTATACTTAATATTCCACAATGTGTGGGTGCCTCATCGCGTGACTTCCTAACGTTATGAATAAAATATTTAACAATTATAACAACTACAATCTCTTCCTAATCTAAAAATTATTTAGTACATCTAATACATATCCAGGGTATTTGGTGTACCAGGGAGTATGGAAGGGTACTTTCAGAGAGTATTCATGATATTTTTAGTTTGATCACAAACCCCAAATCAGAGAAACTGTTCTACTTTGCCTATGCCCTTTTTGTTCTTTGTGTTTATGTTACCACATATTACTTGATAAATCGAGAACACAATTTCTTTCATTTGAGGTACATTTCCTTTAATGTTTGGGTATTATTTGCTTGTAATTTAATTTTATTCAGAATATCATTTGCAGTTAAATTAGTTTATCTTGTGTTTTTGTGTGTTTTTAATGTGTAAACTAGACTATTCTCTATTGTATTGGGAGGGAAAGAAGAAATTAATCGAGTGTTTTTTGATAACATGTTTTTCTGCTTTCCACTATTTTGAAAGCATGCTAACAAGATTTTGCATTATTTATTTGACATCATGATGACGAAGATGATAATTCATATACCGTAGATCTCAAAATGCTGAAAATATTTATGTATCATATTAATATTAGTGGGAGAGTTCTCGAGTGAAGGACAGTTTAAAACATAACCATATGTCTATTTTTTGGCTCTTTCTTATTTAGCCTTTATCATGGCTATAATAAAATATAATACACATATCGAGAATGCTAGTTGTGATATTAGTTAGTTTACTCAGGAATTGTATTGTATTTTATGCTATAAAATTAATGTATGTCCTTCAAAAACCGTTTAACCAAAAATCTGCTTTTCATCAAATTTTATCCTGATATATCTGAATTAGGAATAGATCAAAATTACATGTTCAACTTAAAATTCCATCAATAATGTTTTGTTTTTTTTCTTTAAACAAAATTTGATGTATTGCAGGCCACTACACGTGTAGGTATTGCAGAACTGTCACAAGGAAGCAAGGTGCTGGGCAGGGGCAAAAGAGGGGAGGCCTCAGAAAGTTGGAGCAGAAGGAAGCAGGGCATTGCATACAAGGATGCAAATCACGTTAATTCCTGAAGTGAGATTGTGTTAAACTCAGGCAACTCCAGTTGATTTCAACTAGAAAAATAATCTAAAATGTATTCAACTTATATTTTACATCACCAATTCTGACAGTTATTTCTGTTGTTAATAATTTTATTAAACAATCCAGAATCAAACAATACAGGGAACTTATGTCATACACACATTTATACACTAAAATGTGTCATACACACATTTATACACAACTCCTTAATCATTAACAGACTCTTATAAAAAATGGGACAACATCCCTCAGCATTGCTTTTACTTTCTCGTATTCATACGTATGCATAGGAGTAATATACGTAGTATAGAGAAAGTTATTGAATGCTGCAGAAAATAGATTTCAAGATTGCAACGAAATACACATTTTGGGGTCCCCTGATACCGATTCTTTTTTTTTTCCCCAAAATGTCCATCCGTCTGCGAACACTACTAGCGCCTAAACCATGTGTACGATCTTTCCTAAATTGAAGAAACCCCTGTTCATCTGGCTCTAGTTGAAGCTTTGAAATTTTGAAAAACATTCTTTAAAATTTGGGGATAATTTACATGAAGCCCCCTGGACATTTTCAAAATTTTCTCAAAAACGGCTCCAAATTTTTGTCTTTAAATTTCTTGTAAGAATAGAGTAAAATACACTTATAAAGGTGGCATAGGTTAGCCCTATTCAGAGTTAACTCTGAATTTTCGAAAATTGCAAAAGGGTTTTTTTTTTTAATTTTTTTATTTTTTATTCCCAGCTTCTTCATACAACTATGAAACTGAAGACACAGATTTTTCCTTCAAATGAAATTTTTTGCCTATAAATAGTTTGTTCATTAAGGTCATGTAAACTGTTTTTTTTTGTAATTTAGTAGTTTTCATACAATAGTGTGTTCAATATTTGCAATTTTAAAATATTACGAAACCTAGATTTTCTCAAAAACCACTCTAAATTCTTCTTTAAATTCTTCTTTAAATTTTTAGTAGGTGTAGTACCATGTGTGCCCTATCTGATGACATAAATGCCGTATTGTTCTATTCTTTTGTTTTTTCAAAAATTAAAAAAATTTATTTTTTGACTTGTTTCTCTCGTCAGTACTATTTATGTTGGAGGCAATTTCTTCACATTATTATATTTATGAGTACATGTGCTTTAAATAATGTCAAATAAAGTTTCTCAAAAAGTTCAAAAGTTTTCTGTAAAAATGAGCTCGAAATTCCGTATATTCAGAAACCCTCAAATGCCATTTTCTCAAAAATGGCTCAAAATTTTTTCTTAAAATTTGTCCAATGGATAGTACTAATTGCACCATTTAATATGACAAAGTTCATTTTGGTGTATTCTTTTGTTCTTCAAAAATTACACAAAAGTAATTTTTTTGAAATATCTCTCATGTTGTTATTATGCCCATTTCCATCGATTTGTAGACATTATTACATTTGTGAGTGGAAGTGCTTCAAATGACTTCATATGAAGTTTTTCGAAAACTCAATAGATTCCTGTGAAAAAGTGCTTCTAATTTTGGATTTACAGTAATGCTTAATCATTTTCTTAAAAATGGCTTCAAAATGTTCAATGAAAATTTCTATTTAGGATGAGGTTTTACTCTTCTTTAATATTCTTGAAGTATTATCTCGGTTCTACCAATTAGAAACTGAAAAGTTGAGAAAATATCAAGAAAATGTACTTTCGGTGACGATACATGGCAGCTGGCCAGAGAATGGAGCAAAACCTTAAAGCCAGTCCACACTAAGAAAATTAGAAAAATTTGGTATAAGAAAGTCTGTGCCATTCTGTAGCACCTTTAGTTCTTTTCTTCTATCTTTGTTTAGGTAATGAGTTACTGTTTATGACTTTTAGTATCAGAAACTTTTTTTTAATCCTTAGCAATAGTTTTGTCTTTCGATGCATATCAATTGGTTACTAAAGGGCAAACTAAACTTGATGCAATTTACATACTAGAAATTTTTGTGTGGGTTGTCAGATAAATATGTTCATCAGATTCTCGGCAAACACTGTGTGGGGGCATTGACAAATTCCCAGAGTGTAGTAGCAGGGTCTTGTCATTTGCATGGAAATTCTGAAAAATGGACAACCGAAAATATTATATCAGACATTTATTTAAATCAACTGTCGTTCAAAATCCTTAGAGGTAATCACTTAATAAACGTCAGACAATGAAATGTGCCTGGCCACAGAGCCAGGTGACAGCTTAAATCAGGAAATATGTAAACAAGCTTTAGAGCAAAACAGTTTTACTGTTGTTGGTGGTTCACAGTCAAGTATAATACAATAGTATATAAAAATTGAAAACAATGTCTCTATTCAAAAGCATATTTTGCAAAGGCACTTGTTTGATGTGTTATGTATTAATTCTATAATGTTTTATTTTATTTTGGCACTGTCTGACCAATTTTGTTGATGTTGTTCACAAAATATTTTGTAAATGACATGGATTTCATCTAATTGTGATTTTTTTTGTTTTATCTTGGTAAACAGCATTCTTTGTAAATCATTTATTTTCTGTTTATTTTATTTTCTATTTATTTTACGCCAAAAAAAAACAGTTAAAAACTGTGTATGACGTGCTATGGGGAAAAGTGAATTGTGTGCACATTTTCAAAATTCTGTGATCTCTACACTAAGTCATATACTACATAAATTTTGAAAGAAGGGGAGGGAAGGGGGGAAAAAACCTTTACCTTTATAGCATGGTTTTTTATCTTATTCAAGTTCTACCCTCTATCCACCTTTTCTGCCATCTTAGGTTGTAGGGTTTTCGAATATATTGAGATGTATAAACGTTCATATCTCCTAAACTCGTAAATTTAAAACAAGATAATATTTTCATTGTTTCTCTAAAAATAATAATCTCCTTCTACAAGGCATATCAGCTTTTATGTTTATCCCAACTGAAGTTCCCTGATTTGCGACTGTTTATTAATCATCATCATCATCATCCTGCCTCACCTTGCCGCCTTGTCACGATCATCATTGATATCATAGGCTTCCACGACCAGAGTCATGACCTGGGCTGTCCGAGTGATGCCATGTTGAAGGCTGAGGTGCCAATGTTTCAACTGACATATAGCATCTGATAGGACAGCCCTGAAGAGGACCGCGATATGTTGGTTGAAACATCGGCACCTTAGCCTTCGATGCGCTGTCACCCGTGCAGCTGTAAGCAGATGAACTGTTGTGGACCTCAGGCTAACATTCAGTTACAGTTTTGACCATTTACTTTCAACCTAATGGAATGAATCAAAATGCATTTAGTAGAAAATTGTATGGGCTTCCAAAATATTGAATTCACTTTGGTGAATTTACTCACTGTTTTCAAGATATTTGCGAAAATTGGAAAGAGTGCTCCAAGGAGTAGGAAAGGGGAATAGGAGTAATTTTTACGAAAAGTCACGTGTACAAAATTTCATTAAGATCGGAATAAAACTGTAGATCATCCCTCTTATTTATATAAGAGGGACTCATAATTTGAGAAGAAAGTAGCTTAAGTTATGCTACACACTATCTTGTAGTAAAATTTGCAATGAAATCAGTTCTGCAATTCCAGAGATTAACCTGAACAAATGGACGGACAGACAAACAATTGAATAGTTTTTATAAATTCTAAATAAACATATGAGAAAGGGAGGAAATCACAAAAATACGGAAATCACAAACAAACACACCAATTTTATTTATAAATTAACATTAGAAATTGAACTGGAAAGAAAATAGAACTTTAATATTTCAATGAAATTTTCACATTTCGTTCACGTTACAATTTTATACTCAAGATTTCGTTATTATCAAATGAAATAACAAAGAAAATATAAGACTTTCATTCACAATTGTTGCCTTTTGTTTAATAATTTTTGGAAACAATGTGGCATGTCACTTGCAAATTGCATAGGGGTCTCTGTATTCCAAAGCTGTTTATTACCACTTGAATGCCAGCTAGTGAAATCTAGCAGTGTTTTCGTGTACTACGTAAGTGTAGGAAACTCCAAGAATGGCTAGGGAAATGGGGAAATGCCATAGTCAAAGTAAAAGGACAATTCACACACCCATGCATAGTAAATTGAGGCAACTGTCAGTGCCTGCAGAACCTTATTAATACTCAATAAGAATGACCAAAAGAGAGCATTTGCTGGGAGACCCTGAAGTGCACACCAGGGAAGGGGAAGGGGAAGAGGCTGAGGCTGCTGCCCAACGGCAAGCAGAGGAACCAAGGGACTGCTAGGGATCACGTTAAATAGTTCGTTAGTTGGAATACTTTTTTAATTAATGTAATGTGTTTTAGTCTAGCCCACAATAGTTTATGACAATTAAATTCATTGGAAATAAATGTTTGATTAATATTGATTTTATTTTAATTGAGATTTTTTATTACGGAATGGCTTATTACTCAACTATAATGCTTAAAATTTAAGATTTAGAGCTGTATTTTGTGTGTAGGTGCGCGTGGGCGTGTGCGCGTGTGTGTGTGTGATAACAATGGTGGCTGTTATAAGTAAGAATCTGATGCAATAGGTTTCTTGTACCAATTACTTAAGAGGTTGTACGTTATTGTACTGTGTTTTATTACAGATGCAGAGCATTAGGCTCAATAATACCTTTCCAAGTTGTGTATTATCCTAAACTCTTTTGTAGAAATGTTTTTTCTATTTTCACTTTTACATTTTTTTTTTATAGTGTAAAAGAATCTGTTCAAATATAATTTTCATGCCCTTATTTTCTAGGTTACTAGAATGATTCAATGAAGCATTTATTTAATCAAGAAAACTTTCATAATTATGCAGGCGTGTTATTTCTCTTGCTGAATTTCATATTATAATTGCCTTTCCACAGCTTAGTGAAGTCTTCGTTTTTGCTTCACCGTCACATTTGCCCTGTTCGTACAATGCTGTTTGTAAAGCAGTAAAGGGTTATGTGCTCCTTTACAAATGTTAAAAACACAAATAACACTGTAATAATTGTAATCAATTTGTACCTAGCACTTATACCTACAAATGAAACTAAGCTGATTTACCTTATGCAACCTTATGCAAAACCTTCACAAAGTAAATCACCATGAAAATTATTACAAATTTATTTTACAAAAAATGTATTTCAGGGTGTCGATGAAGAATATGACCAGGCCCTATTGGACTTCTATTCACCATACCATGAATTCATTGATGTTATGTGTCGCCTTGCTATCAACAATGATTGTATGTCTGAGTCCCTTGTGAATCTGAGTGCAATGGTGGGTTTTGAAGGGGTGCCTCTTCATCTCACTTTCTTCCCCAAACTTTGGCTCGATATCTGTCATGCACAGGTAATTTGGAATATAATTTTCTAATTGTTCAACTTGCTAATATTTTGTTGCTATAGATGTGATGGTAACAAAATGTAAAACATATCACTTGACAAGAAAAACAATTGACTATGCTGGAGCAGAAGCACCATTGCAACATTGCAACATTGCAAAAAAGAGAAAATAGAGTTGTTACTTAAGACACAAAAGACTAAATCACAAGTTACAGGGTGAATCCTGTTTTCAAGTCATCTTCTTCTTTCCCTGTATTCACATAAAAAAGTTTTATTGACTAATTTCTCATGATTCTGTAGGTTTTCTTCAAAAGTCTTCATCACTTTTATCAAAACTAATGCCAATACAGAACTGTTTGCAACTAGTAAAAAACTTAAGGAAATGCAGGTTGAGAAACTATCTCTACCAGGTGTTAACATTGTTAGTTCCAGAATCTAATAGTTCAGTTATTTTCCTTGTCAAGTAGGATATTAGTTTTCAGTTTTAAAAATTTGTGTAAATATAATATTTCATTGGTTGACGTAACATTTTTTTTTATATAGTTGAATCAAATATTTAAGACTTTTTTTTCCTTTTAAATTAACATTGCAGAGCTTGTGTTGATGGTTGCTATATCAATTTTTTTTTTAAATTGTTTTAATATTCTTGTTTGTTTTAATTTGTGTATCTTATTTATTTATAAATTCCTCTTATTAAATTGTGGAGTTTTAAATAATAATGCTGATTAAAAACATGTATATTTTGAAACAGTGTTGCCACTATCTATAAAATATGAAAAGTCCAGAGAAGTTTATTGATAATCAAATAAATTCTTTTCATATCTTTTTATCGTAAGTAAAAATATATCTATGTATGTTTGGAGAATGTGTATTTTGTTAACAAAAAATGTTGAACTATGTGAGCAATTGCTCTCAAATTTTGCACTTGAGAAACAGAGAAACAACTTAAAGGAATTTGTGACAACAATGATTACCCAAATTTGGGTGCACCACAAAATGTGACTAGAAACAATGCAACTTGTGATGCATGTGGGTGTCCTTGTTGACTGGGTGAGAGCTTCCATCCTCAGGGCTTTATTCATTTGTTTATTTATTTACATTACAACAGACAAGCAAGAATCTGATAATGTCTACCATCATTGCATAACTCAAATGGCAAATAGATGATGGTATAAGAAATACCAATGCCGGGTAATCAGCTAGTCTAAATAAGTAGATATGCTTGTGTGCAAGTGTGAGCTTGGGCATGCATGTCGTGCATGCGAGGGGATGAAGGGGACAGGGCAGAACAAAGCAGTGAGCAGGTCAGGAAGGGCAGGTGAATTGGGAGTCGGACAATATAAAGCAATCAGCTACCTTAATATATAAAAATTGTGAGTGTGAGTGAATGAGTGTGTGCGAGTGAGTGAATCAGTGAGTGCGTGCGTGGTGCATATCTTGTTATTGCTCATAGATGACCCTGGGTTGTTCTCATGTTTATGTAACACATTTAAACTTCACAATAAAAAACGTTTGTTTGTATTTTTTTTATTTTTTTTAATCACTAATTCTTTTGGTCTTGTGAATCATTTTTAAATTGTTGAATTTTGTTTCAGCATGTGGATAAAAAGTATATATCAATGTTAACTACCAGCAATTACTTTGTAGATTATGTAGAAGCTGTTTTACTTGATGAACGTTCCTCTCTTAATATTGGTATTATTTACAACTTCCTTTGTATGTATTTTCCCAAGGTAAGTTGTATTTTTTGTTGTTGTTTTTCTCTTCTTTAGAATGAGTTTGTGAATATTATAAGATCCTTGTGTTGTTTTAGGTTGCATCACATGTTCTCACAGAACAAACATGCAGTATCATAGATAATTTAGTAACCTCTCTTCGAGAAATTGTAGATCTGGTAAATGTCCAAATCCAAGCTTACAAGTTAAATGGAGATCTAAGAGCTCTGGTGCTAGTCTACAGTTGTGATGTATCTCTAGCTCTTCCTGGTGGCCTCACTCCCACTTTAGATACATTACTTACAAAGACAAGAGCTGCCCGAACAGAATTTGAGAGAGTGGAAGCGCCAGGTAGTAACTGATATATCTGATCACTTCTTTAATTTCTCACACACACTGTTTTCTTTGTTCTATCTTTCTCTCTCCCCCTTCCCTGTCACTCTCCTCTCTCTCTTCTCTCCTCTCCTCTCTCTTCTCTCTCTTGCTCTCCTCTCTCTTCTGTCTCTCTCCTCTCTCTCCACTCTCCTCTCTCTCTCCACTCTCCTCTCTCTCTCCACTCTCTCTCCACTCTCCTCTCTCTCTCCACTCTCCTCTCTCTCTACTCTCTCTCCACTCTCCTCTCTCTCTCCTCTTCTCTCCTTTCTCTCCTCTTCTCTTCCTGCCTGTGAACAACACTAATTCCTAATCATTCTCACAATGAATGCTCCCTGTTGTCTCAGTCTGGCCAACCTCAATGCCCACAAAGGTCTTTAGGAGCATAGGAAATGATTGATTTTTGTTGCAACAGATGAATTTGTCAAAATTGCAAAACTCGAACTTTACCTGTGCCTTAATGAAGTCAGATTTTGCTCTTAAAGAAGCAATTGATTCTTCAGTATTGGGACTTTTAATGTCATATAAAGATTTTTCATCAGAAGAGCTGTTTTCGTTAAAACTTATTTTTTGCGGGTAGGGGATCTCTCACGTGGCACTAATGTTTACATTACAGGTGATACTAATATTTATGTTACAGGTATGTTTACATTACATTATTTTAGATTTTGTGTGCAAATTCATGTGGTCTCGTATGTAATTTCTCAAAAATTGTGAACTTAAACTGAAAAATTAAGAAAATGTTAAAAAAAATGGATGTGTGTTGTAATGAAACACAATAGTTTACAATGATAAATATTTCAGGAAACCAAACTCTGATGTTAATTGAGATCTCTAAGTATTATATTCTACAACATTTTTGTAGAATTAGTTAATTTTGAGAAATTTGTTTATTAATGAATGCCAGAATGAAAGTTTTTAAAACTAAAATTTTCAAGAATGGTTGCTGTCTTCCAGATGAATGGACTCTTGTTGCAAAGCACATTTTTGGCTCTGTATGCTTGATAAAGGTCAAAAACGAGTTACTGAATATTCTACCTAGAAGATCCTAGAAAAATGCTGTTGAGTAGTTTAAAAAAGAGATTTGCACACAATAAATGAAATTTTAAAAAAATAATTTGTGAAATAATTAGCAAAATCTTTCATAACCATTATAAATGACAGGAGAAAGTTGTAGCAACTTTAGTGTTACATTAATTTCTCTACACAAATTAAATTCATTTAACAACTAAATGACGTGCAGATACAGAAAAATTAATTTATTATTATTGTTGTTATCATCATCATCATCATCATTATCATAAATTTCTCTATATAATACACTATGGGTGGATTACGGTTTCTGATGGTTTCCAAGAAACCATCCAAACAGAACCCTCTCAAGTGTACTACTGGTGGATGAGAAATTACTATTCAGTCCTGCGTCCAACATACTGAAGATGAAGCAAAAAAAAAAAAAGAATAAAAAGGGAGAGAGAGAAAAAGATAGAAAGCAGCTTGCAGATTATGACATAAGAAGCACATTCCTACAACACACATTATAATCATGCTTAGCTCTGATACAGTACCTACCTAGGCCCAGGTTTTTGCTGACCTGGCAGGACTCCAGTTATGTGGGGACATGAGAATTCTATGGGGTCTTGAGTGTGGGGGAAATGAAGGGGGATAGGTGGGGCTTGAATAATGTTACATAACTGAACCCTTCAAAATGAGATCTTTTTAAACTTTGAGAGATTCAGTTCTCTCATTTGTCAGCATGGGTGGCCAGAGAAGTGCAGAAACCCAGAATTATGTAAAATTAAATGCAAAGAAAAAAAACAACAAATCTTTCACAATAAAATTAAAGGGGCATTAAATTTGATTTCCTCTTCTAAACTCTACAAAACATCAATGGTTACACTCGCATTGTAGCAAGCATATAAAGCTGGTATTGCACAGTTCGGGGCTGGCTGGAAGTTAGGTTTTGCTATGAAATAATTTTCACTTTTAAAACAATTATTTACAAAGCGCAGAGCTTTCATACAAGTCTAAAAGTTGTTGTTGTTGTTATTATTATTATTATTATTATTATTATTATTATTGATAATTTTTTTTTAATATTATTTTATTATTATTTTTTTTTTAAATTAGTTTAAATAATTTAGTTTTACTTTGCTGAGAATCTATTGGAGTAACTTCTTTATTTAAAGGACAATAGAAAAGCGTACATAAAATGATGATTGCATTCCTCAATGTAGTGCACTGATGAGGGAACTCGTGGGGCTTCCATGCCCTCCCACCCCTTGGTGTTCACAGTTGTAGTTTTTTATTAATTTTCAATAGGAATGAAAATCATTCAATATCTCACTTTTGTACTTGATAAGTAACTATAAATTAGCAAATAAAATAATTGGAATGATTGAAGGCGTCATTGTCAACAATATTATTTATTTTACAAATAGCAGCTTTCGATGGCTTAGCCATCATCATCAGTTTTCTGGTACAAGAAAATATAAAATTAGAATTAACATAGTTACCTAATTTAAAAAACACATCTTAAGAAATGAAAGGAGAAGAATTAAAGAAAGGAAAGAAAAAGAGTTATATCTTTATATAATATAGTAATTCTAACTTTATATTTTCTTGTACCAGAAAACTGATAATGATGGCTAAGCCATCGAAAGCTGCTATTTGTAAAATAAATAATATTGTTGACAATGACAACGCCTTCAATCATTCCAATTATGTAAATGTCAACTACACCTCACCACTGAATCAATATAGCAAATAAAAACTACTTTTAAATTCAGTATGCATGCAAAATTCCTGATGAGAAAATATCAAGACAGCTGGACATAACATCTATCGCAGTCCCTCCCCCTCCCCCACCTCCAATTGCCCCTCTTGAATAAAATCCACGTTGTGTAAGAATGTTGTTTCCAGTATTTATAATATGTATTTACTACATACATATTTAGAAGTGTTATATTTTAAAATAATTCTTTCCAATTTACTTGGTTTAATGTGTTTAATGAAATGTTTGTTTGTTGTTGTTGTTGTTGTTTTTCTCATGTTTATTGCCTTTCTCTCAGTTTTGAGAAATGTAAAATGATACTCTGTAATTGAAAATCCATCAGAATTTTGGGTAAAGAAAGGTAATATTTCCATCTTCGTAAATAATTTCTCTTACTCAGTAGAATCCGTCAAATTGTTTACAGTGAAAATAACTAAATGTTAGAATATTGTTGATTTTCTAAAAAATTAAAGCACTTTATTACTTACGTCACAATAATTGATTGTTAATGCAGTTTGTCCTGGTATTCCATTGTTCTGATGTTATTCAAAAGAGTATCATGATGTTGCAGCGGAAGGCAACCCCACTAAGAAGCGCAAATTGTCTCCAGATGAAGAAGAGGAAGAAGCTGCAATGGATGCTGCAGAAACAGCAGCAGAGGCAGATACAGATGCCCCAGGTGGTGAGGAAGTTAAAGAACCACTCCCTGCAGCAGCACCTGCTGTTTCTTCAGCTTCCCCTGAAACTGCAGCAGACGCTACTGCGGGTGCTGCTTCTATCTCTATTTCATCCTCAGCTGGTACAGAAACAGAAATAGTTTCTGATGTTGGTAGTGTTAATGAACAGGGTGTGTCACCGTCTGCTGTTGTAGCAACAACAGCAGCAGAAAGCACGGAAGAAAATTCTGCTTCTTCTACAGCTGAAGCAGCATCAGCATCTACACCATTGGAAATAATAGCAACAAATTCTTCTTCTTCTTCCACTACTACTACTTCTACTACCACTACTACCACTACTACCACTACTACTGCCACCACTGCTCCTCCTGTTCCTCCTCCTTCTCCCCCTTCTCCTCCTCCTCCTCCTCCTCCTACTACTACTACTACTATTACTACTACTACTAATACTACTACTACTTCTACTACTACTGTTAGTAATATTGCTACTGATACTACTAGTACTACTGCTACTGATACTACTTCTCTTACTGCTGCTTCTGTTAATGCTGATGCTGCTAGCACTACTCCTACTGGTACTAATAATAACAATAACATTACTAACACTGTTTCTACTACAACTACTATTACTACTTCCACTACTGCTGTTGCCACCACCCCTCCTCCTCCTCCTCCTCTTCCTCCTCCTCCTATTACTACTACTACTACTATGACTACTGCTACTACAACTTCTTCTCCAACTATTTCAATGACTACTACCCCTGCTATTACTATGAATACCACTTTTACTACTACTACTACTACTACTACTACTATGCTACTACTACTCCAACTGTATTACTACTGATGCTAATTCTTCTACAGCCACTACCACCACCACTACAACAACTACTATTACTACCACCACCACCACCACCACCACCACCACCACCACTACTACCACTACTACTACTACTGCTTCTACTACGGCAACACCTTCTTTGGGAAATGTAGCACCAGCAGCAGTATCAACATCTATTTCAACTTCAGCATCTTCTCATTCAGCTGTTGTGGCGAGCTCAGCTGAGAACTCTCCTTTGCCTCCTGTTGCCAGCAGTTCAAAAGAATCAGAAGATGAGTCTCCTCCATCAGTGTCCCCCTCTAGTGACCAGACTGAGAGCTCGGGCAGTGCATCTGGCTCTGCTAAACCATCCTCTCTACCTGTGAATTGGCTGGAGCTCCTTGAGAAGACGATAACGGATTTAAAAGTGATAATTGAAAAGAAAGGCTGAAACTGGACAGCTGCTCCTTTTGTGACTGCAATTGTGTTAATCTGGCAGAAGCCCTTTTGATGGCTGGAGGGTGACAAGACCAATGTCCATTCCATGTTCTTGTGACTTGTATGTTTTAGCGCTTTATGGGAATCAGATAAATCAGTTGTGATATTGTGTGTTAATTAAAGCAGGTTTGCAAGTGTTAGAAGAGTGATTTATTGTTCTTAATTTATTGAAAATACACTTTTCACAAAATACTTACAACCCTACTATTCACACTTTCCAAAATATTTTAACATGTAATAATAATTATTGTCATGATAACAGTATTGTTTCCTGTTACCCACCAGTCCATGCTCCTA
This sequence comes from Teleogryllus oceanicus, assembly GCA_964035755.1. Lineage (NCBI taxonomy): Eukaryota > Metazoa > Arthropoda > Insecta > Orthoptera > Gryllidae > Teleogryllus > Teleogryllus oceanicus. The sequence continues at coordinate 550,628 of CAXIVR010000009.1, read as the reverse complement.
GTCTAGAATGTGCCGGAACTCTTTTAACCTTTTAAGAGTTAGTGTGTTTTGCTCATTTGCTGTCATGTATCAGTGAAATCTGTATTCAAGTTACTATTTTGATAGTGTGAGTATGAGTAGAATCAAGAGAATGGAGTGTGAATCTGTATATCACTTTATGTATTGCATTTTTTGTATGAAAAAATTATTGAATTCATAATGTTTATGAGATAATGAGGGAAGGATAATATTTATTGTACAAATGTAGGTTTGACTGATAATGTATCATTGTATTTAAAACAAAAATAGTAAAATTTTAAAAGCACATTGAGCAAGGGTATGGAGCTTATTGTGACTGTATACTCTTGAAACATTTGCAGATTATGTGATAGTTGTTTCTATACTCAAGCATTCGGCTGCATTTTTTTATGGTTTTACAATTGTACATAATATTTGAAGTGGCAGTGGTCAAAAATAATTTGCTTTAAATGCCAATTTAAGAAAATAATATAATGTTGGCTTAATATGTTTTGTCATTCAAATATTCCTCTTTCTCCCTTACAGTTTCAGTCAACTGTATGCTATGTTCTCTTGTTTGTGGACCAAAGCTTCCAGTTCTGTTAGAGTACATAGGAGGAAAATGTAATTCATGGCTGTGGAATAAAAATCAAGAAACTGAATGTTTGCTTCAAACCGTCTCAGATGTTTAATATATTGCCCCCCAATGCTTTTCCAAAGACTCATCCCATTGTTAGAAAAAGGAACTTGGATTCCGAAATTATTTCTTTTTTAAGTTGTAATACTATTGGTCTGACACAACCTGTAAGAAAAAGTAAACAACCAGGATTATGGTCAGTCGAGATTTATCGATTTCGAAAGTCGATCAAAGAGTTGGGACGCCACCGCTCTCAAGTGGAATTTTTTTGTACTAGTGCGAATTATCCTATTTGTGTGTTATTTTTCGATCATTTTATGCTAATGTGAAATCCCTACGTTGATACGTGATTACAAACACTTGCACGTGATCGTAAGTACAACCGCATTTTCTGTTGTATCGTAATCTTCGACATTCCTGTGATAGAAATGTATGTTGTGTTGTGATGAACATGGAAGACTTAACAGGGAGAGCATTTAATGACCGGTTTCTAATCTTACCAAGAATATGAAATACCCACGGTTTCCGAGTGTTTGTGTAACATATTGCTTATTCGTATGCTGTGCGTTGTAAACTATGGTAGATGTACTCGTTCCAGTGATTGAATAAACGAATTAATAAGTATTTCGTATTGATTACTTTTCATTGAGAAGCGTTCTTTTGTTTACAGCAGTACCACAACATTCTACATAGGAAAATTTGTGTTGCCTATTTATTGCGTCATAGAGATTGAAGTAGTAGGTTTTGTTTATGGCTCGATCCCATTACTAGGTGTTACTTAAGAGTATTGTTTTAGAGAAGAATTATTTGAATGTAATTATTTTTTGCTTAGAAACGTAAGGTACAGTCTGGACACTATGAGAAAGTTATGGGGTTTAAAGATATCAAATAACTAGGTTAATTGATTTTTACAATAGCATTTTATTTGTGAAAACCGCAATGATTTCACTTTGATGAGTGAGTTGCCATAACCTTCTTAAAATTTTCTCGTAGTCAAAATAAAAAAAAAGTTGGGTTTGCTAATACGTTTTAATATTATTGGTTCTTCGAACCACTGCAATTGTTTACACGTGCGCATACTATTGCAATATATATATATATATATATATATATATATATATATATATATATATATATATATATATATATATATATATATATATATATATATATAAACTTATGAGGCAAGTAAAGGGGCGGAGTGGGCCAGGCCGGCGGGTAGTGGCAGCTCGACGTGGCGCGGCAGGTGGGCGTGGCGCGGCTTTGCGCCACCCCCTCCACTTTCCGCCTGTTACCCCACCCCATCTCAAGGCCTCGGCAGACCGCCCCTCTGAATAAAAAAAATCCCGTCAAGTTCAAGGCCATCTGAATATAGGCTCCGCTGCAGGCGGCCAGCTCGTCCAATGGCGCAGGCGGCCGAGGATCTAGCGCGAGCGCCGGCAACGTAGCGAGTGCCGCGGAGCGCAGTCGGGGCGGCGCTAGATCCCGGGCCGCGCGCGCTCCGCCCGGGACTGAATTGGCCGGGAGCACGTGGTTTGCGTCTGGCGATGGACCCGGGCGGGCCGGGGCCGTGGCCGCGTGGCCGGGGATGTGAGCGAGCGCCTGCCTCTCGCGGAATGGACACCTGGATGCAGGACGTGGTACGTAGCGCGGCTGCCGCGACCGCGTCGAGCGGGTCGAAAAGGAAAGTGTCCCGTCGGCGGGCGTAGGCGCGCGGCCTCCTGCCCGCCGGCCGGCAGTTCAAGGGCGCGCCGCGCTGCCAGCTCGCCGCAGCTGGGTCAGTGAGGGCGCGCTGTTGCCGAGCGCGCGCACAGCGCCGAGCCAGCGCGTTGGAGAGCCCGACCAGTGTTCACCGTGTGCCGTCCTCGCTGGGATTGTATTACCCCCTCGTTTCGGCGACGCGCTGTCACTTTCCGTTGCTGGATTTGCCTCGAAGGCCCTGCCGTGCGTGTCCTGGGGCGGCCTTGGGCGCGGGGCTGGGAGCACCTGATCACGGCTCGCCGCCCCCGCCGGAACTCACGCGGAAGCGCTCGCTCGCTCGCTCGCGAGCGCCCAGCCGGACGGCACGGAGCGCCGCCTTGACCGCCCGACGCAGCCCAATTCGCGAACAATACACAGGCGACTCCGGTTGTAGTGAACGAATGTCACTGGTACGTAGGAAGGAAGACCTGTAAATGAATTCCATCTCTTATGTTATTAGGCGATTGAAAGGGCCTTCGGAGAGTGGGATGGCGTTCCAACAGTGCAAGAGGAATTGACCATTTTTAAAGACAGAGGATATGCAGAGTCAAGTATGGAGAGAGCACGAACTCTGGGGAAGGATCTAATGAAAAATGTACGAAACAAACAACTGAAAATGATTTATTTCTTACATACAAATAAAAGTATTGAAATTTTCATTTCGTACTGTTAATGGATTTTGTTACATATGAATAAAATAAATTATTATGGAGAAATTCCATTTAATTTTCACATCGGATATAGTGAACCAAACATGTTAGTCCCCATAAATTCACGATAACCGGAGGCGACTGTAATTACAGTGTGCTTAGGAATTCTCAAATAGCACGTAATATGTGAATAACTATTACAATAGCACGCGATTAAAGAATATATCTTGTTGGCAATACGGGCAAGTGTAACGAGTGTCAATTGTATTTATCCACTGTTGCTTCAGAGAAACTAAATTTGTTAGTTTGATTGATATTCGTCTTGTTATCGTGTATCAATTGTACCCCGTTTCAGAAGAACAACATTGGCACAAGGGGGAGGCTTTAGCTGTTGAGGACGCCGATATTAGTCACCCCTCTGCCGTCTTCGCGAATTCACGCGTCATTTTATACAGGAATGGTTTTTTTTTTCTTTCCTTTTGGAATTATAATTTTCTTGAACCCAGATGGCATAAACATTACATATTCCGCGATATATTAAATTTCGGTACAGTATCATGGCACCCGTTCGGAAGTCGTTCGTAGGTCTATGAAGCTGTGACTGAGAAGTGAATCAAACTAACGTAAATGTCAAAGATGACTTTCCATCCTATTCAATACCTCGCTTTCCTGATTTTTCCTTCGTTGCTTAACTATCGACATTGTGATACATAGCTTCTCGGGCAATAAAAAAAATACGAATTCAAATTTTTTAGTTTGAGAAAACAAGTTTTTAACCAAATGCTAAATGTACAGTGCATTTTAATAGAAAAGTGCTCCTTCGGAGATCGAGTAGAAAGAATATGCCCAACCATAAGCAGGTGAGGTCCGCCCGACAGCAGAGCTGGTCACTGCCTTTCGTTAGTCTTGTGTTGCTGAGGATCTCGCCTTCTGCTGATGCCACATCCGAGAAGCAGGGGTTGAGGTCTTCTGTATAGCGGAGACATGCCCGTAGTAGTGGAAAGGGGAACTGACCTCGACTGGAAGAAGTTGTAAGAGAAAAAGTGTGTAATTTGTGCATTTAAAATAACCCCGGCATATTATCACAAAATTTAATGAGTTAAATTAACAGTGATCTACAGTTTCATTAGGTATTTATTTTACTTGTGAAAATTCAATCGCGTATTAATTTGCAAAAAATTTGAATTTATAAAGCCTCCTCTTATTTTCTTGAAGGGTGAATTAAATTATTGTAACCCTTGCATATTCTTGAATTATCAGTAGAGATCGGATTTTTATGTAAGTAAATATTCTTGGTCTTTCTATGATCGGTTGTAAAAATTGTGATCTTTGCGAATTATGACAATCCTAACACAATATCCAAATTTTTTATTACATTTTTTGTATTAAATTACGTATTTTGCTTGTTTGAGATATTTAGCGAAACTTTATATTATTTTACAAATTTCCTTGAAATTTATTTCCCGAAAACTATTAAATGAATTATGAAAAATTCGCAATTTTTTTTCTTCTCCCACGTGGAAACAGTGAGATGCGCGCTGTTTGAGGGTCCCGCTGTCGGTACACCCTGTATATTGTACAAACGCGCGTGAGCTTTGACATTCCATTAGATATGAAAACCGTCACTGACGAACTTCTTGATATTTCCTCTCAATTTTCGCGAAATATTCGTTTTGTCAGGAATCAAACATTTCGAAGACCACGCTCAAACAATGGTTTCCATTGCTCTTAAACTAGTGGTGCTACAACAGCACTTACTTGATATTGTTAATGTCAAGTGTAACGTGTGGGACCTTGTATTTTCTGTGATATTGTTGAGGCTGTGCAATCCATTGAGCCCTCATCGCCTGTGATATGTATCATCCTCCGCCGCTCGTTAAAGTACCTGGCATTATGTATGAGCTTCGGAGTACACAGATTTCTCTTCCTTTTTATGATTCTTATAAATGTGACTGTTTCGTTTATCGGTGCACTAAACTCTCTTGATTGGGATGTCTTTCTGAATGATATTATAATGTTAATGTTGATTTGTTTTACGACGTCTTATATGAAATGATTGATAAGTATGTACCTCTTCCTTGTGCTGCTCCCTCTACGTTTCCTGTAAGTTATTCTGAGCAGCTCATTGCTTGTATTTGGGAGAAGAAAAAAGCGCGTAAGTAATATATATATATATATATATATATATATATATATATATATATATATATATATATATATAAACGAAATCACAAATTGCCTAATCTACTTTTTCGAGATAGAGCGTAAATTGTGAATTCCTGCAATCGAATTGCTGCTCGAGTTATATGAGCAATATTGAAAATTCGATTTCTTCGAATATGACAGTTTTTTGGAATTATACTAAGTCGTTATCTGAAAAAGATGATTATCCACTTAATATACACTTTACTATACACACCAGTATCAGTTGAATTGAATTGAATTGATGCCTTATTATACAAGGCGAAACTCAGTTCCGATCTGCTATGACCCTTTTGGTTCTTTATCCAGCACTTGTTAGGCCAATTCTTGCGTATGCATCGCCTGTTTGGAACCCACATACAAAATCGAGTATATCCGCCATTGAAAGAGTTCAACATAAGTTCCTATGAGTTTTTACCCATAAAATTGGCCTGACAATGGCTCCCGTCAATTATGTGTCTATGACGTCATTCTATTAAAATCTAAATTAAAGAATCTTCATTGTACAAGAAAGCGTGCTGATATACATTTCCTACGTGATATTTTGTTGGATAGAATAGACTGCCCTGACATTCTTTATTGCATACCGTTTAGAGTACCAAAGTCAATCTTTTGGAGAACGAATTTTTAGTTGACACTTCTGCGAGTAACTCTTGCGGTAATGAGACGATGAATCGTATTTGTGGTTTGGCAAATGACTTGGGCGCTGATTGTCATGTTTTGACAACTGGAAATAATACCTTCCAAGGTTTTTTAAATAGACATCTTAATTAGTTCTATGTGAAATTTGTAAGTTTGTATGTAACTTATTTTCCCTCTTTTGCGCTTATCTTTATACTACATTCCACATATTAGATCTTTTTGATATTTCTTGTATTTTGTATTTTTACTATGTAAAGGATATCACCCGTAAATTTTATGAAATAACAAATTTAAAAATTACATGTTTGACGCAAAATTACACAAAATATACTCACATTTTCAAAAAAAAAAAAAAAAGAAAATTGTCTTATTTGAAGGTCTGTTTTTGATGAACACATTTGATGAAGAAACAAATTGAGCTTCGTAATTGTAGTTGTAAGAAGTCACCGAAAAAATGTTAAATTTTTGCAGTTTGCGAAAAATCAGGGATTCACCGAAAATGAGAGTGCACATTCTTTTAAGCGTTCTTTACGCTATCCAAGGTCAAAATTCGATCAAAAAATTTAGCGTAGTTTTTTAGAAAAGAAAATATTTTAAAATTATTAAAATTGTCTGTAATTAAAAAAGTCTTTAAAGGACAGATTTCATTAAGGAAAAAATCTCCATTTTCAATATTTTAGTTGTTGGAAGACTAGTGATAGCAAATTTTACCCAAACATTGATATTTCGATAATCACCAAAAGCTTTTCAATGTCGATGAAAACGACAAAAAAACATGGATGTTTTAAATACGATAAAACATGTGATATTTTCCCATTCTATTTCCATTTTAATTATAGTAGTTTTATATTTTGTATGGTCACGAATAAATAGAATAAATATTATTTAAGTATATTCTGCGTTAAATCACTGTCATCTTAATTTATAATCAATATTCTATATTGACAAGGTTCAAAATGCAGTTTAGCGGTAGTACCACTTACCAAATTTTGCTCTAATGTTGATTAAAAACAAGCCCTAATAAACAGCAGAATTCTTTTCCCTCATAAAATATTTTTTATATTGTTTTATTAAGATATATTTACACGTTTTCTGATTTCATATTATTAAGTACTAAAGTCATTAATCTAAATAGTGAACATTTCACTCATATGGTGAACATCTGGCAGCCACATGATAATTTTATTCGTGTAGAAAATGTAGTTTTTGATTTACAATAATATAGTTTGAGTAAGATTTTCTTTTCGATGAGTCAGATATGGTTCGCTACTATTAAGATTTTATTTTAAACAATTAGTTTCGTCTTTATCTCTACCCATTTTAAGTTATCTACAGCAGATATTGAACTAGTTTATTCAGTTTCGTCCGCATGAAACAATAGATATTTTGTTAAATTTATAATAAAGTGAGACAGCGTTGTCAAACCCCCAAAAATAACCATAAAGAAATCTTTGTCTGGGCATCGACAATAATGACAATGTCAGAGGCAGTTGGTTTTTAATAATTCTCAAAAAATAGTTATTTAAAATTTTATTTATTCATGAGATTATTTTAAACCTCGAAATTCCGGGAAAAATATATCGATTTGAAGAAAACATCGAACACAAATTATAAGTGTTTATATACCGATGTTTGTGGTCGAAATTATCGATGTTTTTTCCCATCCCTAAGGATGTCCCCGAAGAAAAATTAAACTTCTGCAATTTTCGAAAAATCAGCGATTTCTACGAAAATCAGATCTGCGCAATTATCTTCTATGTTTACAGTATTCAGCAACAAAATGTAATAAAAAAATCGAGCCATTTCTTTTAATGTCACAGGAGCTCCATGTAAAGTACTCCTCCAAATTAAATATCGGTTTCAAATTCAAGGAGCCGCATCAGGCAGATCGATTGGGGAATTTAAGTTTTGGAGAAAATCGGCTGAGCGGTTCAGCCGCTATGGTTGTGCACAGACGATTTGCCGTCAATCGATTTTTCGGTACGAGAGGCCCACAAAACCTAGATTTTGGTTACACCGCGTGTTAGAGGAGCAACTGGATTTATCCACTTCATCGTTACGAAGTTTTTCTGCCGAAAATTTGCCGTTTTTTCCTGCGGTATTACATAATTTTCTCTATACTGCGTAAGCAGAAACGAGAAAGTAAAAATGTTTTAAACCATTTAAAAAAATACTATTATTGCTTGACTAAGTGGATTAACGTTTAACTTTCTCGTCCTTACTTCGAAAGAAGAGAAAGTATTTTAATCGTGGGCTGGAAATCGGAGAATTTTTGTAGATAGTACCACGAAGGCTTTGGAAATTGCCGAAATATCTGAGAATTTTCAAAGCACGAGCGGTGTTTGATAGAACAGTTACACGAATGAAATTTCGTCCAACAGAGTTCCAAAATGCGCCAGATATTGAAAATAGCAGAGAGCATGTTAAAATCAGAGATTAGGTTATAGCTATTAACGTGCCTAGAAATGTTATGAGTGTTATTTCTGCTGAGACCAAAAGTTCAAAATCGAAGTGGAGCCGAGATTTTTAATTTAGACGAGGCAGTAATAACACTGAAACATTTCGTGGTATGTTCAGCGTTTTTTGGGTCACCATAAAATCTCACGAATTATGCGAAAATTTACATTACTGCGACAGTAAATACAAGAATTCTGTTAGTGCGGCACGCTAGTACGATTTTGTTGCTTACGATATATCTATATAAACAATATTCGTTTACCGTGGTTCGAGAAAGATGGATGCAAATAATTCTCCTGAATCTAAAGAAGTGACATTCATTTAGGAAATTGGCGCGTTGACTTCCAGTTGCGACACCTTCACATCCTCAGTAAATACGATTACCGGAGTAGTTTCATTTGGTGGAATGTGAGAAAAAATGAGGTTAATTTACGTAATATACATTTTTCTAATTGTAGTATTAATAATATTACATTCAAGAGTAATTATTACACAAACCAATGTTAATTACTTCTGAATTGTTTGAATTAGATTTGCTTTGTACATCGCCATGTTTTTTCCTTAACAAACATTTGACTTATCGATGGTTGTTTACGTTGCTAAGGATGTTAAATTTCTTAACATACATGTAGGTACAAGTGCACTTAACAAACCTGCAGGGTTGCATGATAACAGGGGTTAAAGACACATGTGACGGATTAAAGAACAAAGGCAGTCTATTGTACATCAACATAATGATCGATTCAAACTGCCTCCTAAGATAGATGAGTCGTAGCTTATTATTGGCCAGTCGGGAGGGGCGGTAAGAAAAATCGTACAGAGAAAGCTATACTTTTTTTAGATCCGCCGCCCTGATTGGGCATTTTATGTGTATAGTTACCCCGTAGCTCTGCAAAACTTTGAGAAACATTCTTTAAATTTCAGGGGACTTTACATGAAGTCCATGGGACATTTTCAAAATTTTCTTAAAACTATATTTAATTTTTTTCTCTCAATTTTGTGAAATAGTACGATAGAAATAGGTAAAGTGAAATACATACGAGAGGGTCTGTGCCATTCTGCAGCACTAGTTCACTTCAATGATATATTTAATTTCATGTGCAATTTCAACTAGTGCATCGTCTTTTTCCCTACTAGGTCGGAACTGCTAGGGTACGACAGAGGAAAAGGGCGACGAGTGGTCTTCTCTTTATTATTGCAATACACAGGTTTTTCTCTCGTTTATCCCTTTCTCGGGTGCCCACTTCTTGGTAGCAACCATGACGAGGCCACAAACCCCAAAAAAGAAATCTCAGACGCTCGCTGGCACTTCCAGCACGTCGTGAATGCCGCGAGTCCTCGTACAGGCGTGTCCGCGAGCGAGTAGTTCGGACGGCGACCGCTCTCCGCGAGCACCGCCCCAGCGTCTGGTACCTTCTCTGAGAACTGAATCCATTGGCGAGAAGCGTTCTCGACACAAACTCGCGAGAGCGTAGCTTTCAAACGGACACGCACCTTTACGCAACGAATTTCGAGAAAGTAATATAAAGCCGCGAAAAAAAACTGGGAACACCATAGTTATTGACGAACCAAGGGTTCTAATGAGCCCGAGGGTTTTCGTCGCCTGAGATCATTAGCGCCAACGCTCGTGGTGTATACATGCAATTGCTACAATTCAACAATTTCTTACATCTACAATTCTTCACTCCGAGGAGTAGGCTCTAACAAACCTGTTCCGGTGCCCATTTTGCTCTTGGTCTTCCAGTATCTCTTCTCCCCACTGCTCTATAATCCCTGCCGATTGCCGGTAGTCTCTTAGGCTTTCGCTCCAAATGTTGGCACCAGCTTCGTCTGTTTTTTTCTCAGAGAATCCAGCAATGGTTCAACCTTCAATTCCTGTCTTATATCCGTGTCTCTCTTTTTAAATCTAAAATTGTAAAAACAATACCTCATGAACTTCATTTCTGCCACCTAAATTCTCAATTTGTCCTTCTCTGACATTACTCTTATTTCATCTTCATACACGACTACTGGAATAGCAACAGTATTGAAAAAGTTTACTCGCGTTTCTCTCAATGTATTTTTTAAGTGTCTGTGGTTTCTACCACAGATGAAGATAAATTTGTTTTCGTAATGAAATGCGTTCATCAAAATCATCTTGAAATATGATCATGTTCAGTTTTTCGAAAATGTGAGTCATTTCGAAACGAGAGAAATTTCAATCAAACGAGAGAAATTTTGTGTCAAAGAGGCAATTTTAAAATTTTAAACAATTATTTTCTCTAGAGCGGCTTCAATTTTTTCACGTATCTAGCAAAGAACGGTAAAGAAAGTAGTGCTGGTCCCATATTTGGCGCACTCTCTAAATTTTAAAAAAGTGGAAAACAATTCTAAATGGTGAATTCGATGTGCCCGCGCTTCGGTTGAGACTGTGTCAATGTATAATGAGGCCTCGTCATAGAGCGACAATATGATTACCGTAATTGAAATTAGCCCAATTAGGTTTTATCTCTTAAAATACGATTTAAGTAGTGAAAGAATTTAATATTACCGTACGCGGCATTATTCCAACGATGTATATTTGAGATCTTCATTGTTGAACGGCGACATGGAATAGATAAGATAAGGCGGCTTTAGTGAACGTTAATATTCTCTACCTTCAATAAAATGTTACAATGTTCTTTACGTTCAATAAATTGGTGTATTCAACTTTATTAAAGTCGGGAAGAACGTATATTCAGATATGCATATGGTAATGATATCATTTCAAGTTCATTCATAATGCAATATATTGGGTGGCCGGTTGTTCTTGATGTTCAAATGATGTGTGAAATTCGTCCGTTGTTGGTTCATCATTGCGTCGCGCTGGCAACAGCGCGCCACCATCGTATTATTTATTAACTTTTTAACTTCCTCGCATACTGCGTGTGCAGTGTATTTGAAGGTGATCGTGAATACACTGAATTCAATGCCAGAAATGTTTTATTTTTTTCTGATGCGTTATTGCTTGTTATTGCCTTCGACGTTCACTCCGCATCTCACCTGGATCAAGAGGATCGGGGTGACGAGAGAAATATGAAAACAGAAATAAAATGATATTTGAAGCGTAAGAAAGGCAAAAATTGTGACATAATATTACATAACATTAGTATTATAATTAGAGCCCAAATTTGTATTCAAATGTGTATTTTTTGCTAATTGTCACTTGGAAAACGATGACGTGTCTTCAAGAATCCATCCATTTAGAGCATTCTTGACGAATTTTGCTTTGCCACATTTTACTGTTTCTGCTTATTTCGGCATATTCAGCGTATTTTTTAACGAGAAAATGGAAATAATGTCTTAAAAGCAAACTTCTTGAAATGAGAAAACTGATGCAGCAGCAAAGCTGGTCACGTCCTGTACATACGCCGACAACAAAATTGAAGGCACTTTCCAAGACTTCAAAATGTTTGTGAAGGACTCCTGCCTCAGTCATTTTGACTAACTGCAAGTGAATATTTCCAAACTTCTTTTAGTCAGACAATCCATCCTTGACCCAGCTCTGCCCGGAAAACATTTGAAGAAGAGAACAGAACAGGTTGCAATTACAAGACTAAGGATATGCCATTTCTTCTATTCATTCAAGAGGGCAGATCCAGAACCCTGTGGTGCAGCAGTCTCTACTTCCTAAGTAATTCTTGAATGCGCTGCTGTAGATAACGTAAGAAAGCTTCTGAAAATGGAAGGAAACCTTAAATCATTGCTGAGTTCTACAGACGGGTGTGCCAAGACATTAAAAGTTAGAAATTACAAAACGTATATAACTACTGAATATTGTAATAGTACCTAAACTTGCACCTTAGTCTAGGTACCTTGAGCTAGTACATTAAACATACCATAAAACTTGTAAAAATCTAAATAATTTTGACATTTTTTTTGTTAAAACTGTGATTTACGTGTTTGTGTTTAAAGTTGAATAATGATAGGCGACGCTGATAACCATAAAGTTAACTTTAAATAAATAAATCTAAAAAAATTCTTGAAATTTGTGAATGATGATGTCGTGGTTCGTGGAACCAGTCACCGTAAAGTGTTGCCAGGGGATGCAGGTATAGTCTATTCGCTCGTACCATTCGAGCGAAATGGAAGCCCGTGAAGGACTATGCTTTCTTGTCTGTCGGGAGTAGATTTCCACTAAGCGAGAGCTTAATATGCCCACACGAGCCCCATATGCCCAATGGTGGTCAGGGGGGCCAACCGAAGAAAGATCTAATATCGAGTAACAATTCCACCTGCTGTTTTTCACAAACAAATTTACAAATGCATCCTGTCATACATTTAAATAATTCTTGAAATAAATATACCAGTCGTATTCTTTGTTCAATGTATATATTACGTTATTTGTTTCAAAATTTCCTCTCTCTACATTTATATCTGCTAAAGATCTTAGCGTCCGGCTTGCTGGGTCAATGGGTCAAGGGCGATATATTATAATCCTTATTACCTCTATAATGGATTATAGGATCCGCCGACTATACAGCGCAGCTGGGAATCTGAAATAGAATGTTTCTATTCCTAGTTCATTTCTGTTTGGATTGACTAAATGAAAGATCACTTTCTTTTCTAAAGAACAAAATTGAACAAAGTTTATTTTTACGCTTTTAGCAAACAATTTAGTGAATTTACATTTTTTAGGCCTTTGATCAAGATATCTTTCAATTTACAATTTATACCGCGGTTAACTTATCTTTTCTTCGTTGATGCCCTCGTAGACTTCTCAGTCGAAATATCTTGCGAGCTTGCCGTAGTCCAAAGTTCCACGAAATCCTCTTCTGCCCCTATCCAAGCTGGTCTCAAACTATCAAAATTATCAGTCCCGATTACGTCCTATGACATAGTCCCGAACTCGATTACCACTCCCGACAAAGTTCCAATTTATACATCAATATTGCTTCCACATGAAAATATCTGCAATATCATTCACTGTCCTTAAAATTTCACTGATAACCCAATTCTATCTAGATTGTACTCGTTCCCTTTCACGAACCTACGATCAGTTCAGAAGCGCGTTACCGAGCAGAATCAAATCTTCCTGCATGATTCATCCCTCGAAGACTTCGTATTAAACTACCTTCATTTTTTTCATAACATTTGACCGTCCTTCTCTCACCCAGCCAATCCATACGTTCGTTATATTTTGGTGTAGCTGACCTTTTGATCGTCTAAACTTCTTCGCCCAATCCCAAATTTTCTACTTTCGGCACCAAGCCATGTCTTAATGCATTTAGAAAAAACAAAAACTACATTGTTTATTCACGGTCGTTGCTAAGCTCTAGCTCTCGTGATATTTCGTAATGCATGTTCCACCATATTGTCTACAAATAAATGTTAGTTTATTTTAACGTGACATATCGGTATGTCACAGTATAAAATAATTTCAACTGATTGACGAACCAGTTTTTTCGGAAACAAATATAGATATGTATCTTGTTATAAATTTTAATAATTTTGGCCTAATTATAGAATTTTCTTTGTTCAATTAATGTATGTACTTTTCTCCTGAATCTTCTCCCCAATCCAATATATTAGGACGTGAACAAATGTGAGCGTTCCAATGCGTAGTTAATGAAGTGAAATGAAAAAAATAAAATTATTTTCAAAACATTTTTCTACCGATGATTCTTTTGTTCAGGTTTCAAAAAGGCAATACCATCGTAACAATTCTAATTTTTCTTCGGATATTTTGCATTGCATTTTAGTGATAAGAATATATTTCATTGTGAATTTTATACTGAATGTTTATTGCTTATTTTAAAGATTTATCATGCGTATTAAATGGCATATTTGAAGCATTTTTACTGCAGAGCAATCTAGGCTGTAATTATATATTTATATTGCATTTAACTTCTAATAAATGAATGAATACCTGAAAAAGCTTGATGCGTGATGGAAATAGTTTCCAGGGCGATTGATGTGCCCCATTGTTATGCGTTGAATCAATAACCACACGGCGCATTCACATGTGTGGAGTTTGTGGTGAATAGTAGCAGCTCCCGGAAGCGGTGGGCTTGAAATGGCGGGGCGGGGCGGGGCGGGGAGGGGAGTGGAGTCTGTGTCGGCGCCGACGAAAGGAAAAGCCCTGACCTTCGCCGCGGGAGGGAAAGAGCGCCCAAGGCCACGGTCGCTGGCGTTGCGCGCGCGGGAGGGCAGAGGCTCGGCTCAGTCACGCGGCGACGCGACGCGACGCGACCGTGTATGCGCGACTTTTGGCTTTTGTACTTCTAGTTTGGGATCTTCAAGTTTCTGTATAGAAACTGTATGAGAATCTACTCGAAAACTGTACCGTGTGTTCCGGGCTTTAGTGCTTAAAGGCTCCTGTCCATCTACAACTATTTGTCAAGGATCCCAAAACGCGTACTCGAATTCAATTAAAACTCCTTTTTGTTATTTACGTCGATAAGCACTTGCTTAGCTACTTAGCAACCAACCATCTGCACCACGAATTAAGAGAGCGTCCGTAGTAACGGCTGTCAAAATGTTGCAGAGTTCATTAAAGAGAGTTTTGCGGACTTTCAGGTTTAGATTGATCAGAAATCTTACATTTTTGGATAAATATGCCGTTTCTACAAAACAATTTTTGGGAATAAATGTAAACAAAATTTATTTTGACCATTATTGTTTTCGAGTAGATATATTAAAGTTACAATTTTGTAACATTTCACTGAATGGGAGCGCATTTGAACCTGTGACATTTATCTTCGTTAGTATTACGAAAAATTGATTCTGAAATTTTTGTTCCCTTGTCCTATTTCGTCCCTTTTATCCAAGTTCCGTCTGTCCGTTGTGTTCGCTTGTCCCATTTTGTCACCCGTTTCCCCATTGCCGCATTTATTCCACCTGACCGCTTTGTCCTTTGGTCCTTCCGCGCACTGCGATTGGAATTGACGAACGCTCTCAAGACCCGCGACCAACGAACCACCACTGCACAACACGGGGAGGAGGGGCAGTATCGGCACAGGCACAACTCGTGCAGGTGTTGACTTTGAATAACTAGAGACAAAACACTGTAACACGGTCTCTCTTGATCTTTAAGGACTTGTTACATAAATACAGTCGACTCCGGTTCCCAACTTCTGGGAACTACCCTTTTTGGTTCACTATATCCGATGAGGTCAAAATTAAATAGAATTTCTCCTTAACGATTGATTTTATTTATACAGACATACATCAAAATACATTAACAGCATGACCAGAAAGTCATATTTATTTGTCCTTAAAAAATCAATTATTTTCAATTTTTTATTTCGTACTTTCTCTACATCCTTCTCCAGAGTTCGTGATTTGTGCACACTTGTTTCTGCATTGTCCCCTGTGTCTAAGTATTGCAATGCGGTCTTGACGCCCTTAAATGCCTCCTTGCCCTATTGGAGCACCGTCCCACTACTTGCTTGCCCTTTTACTCGCGTAATAACATACGAGATGCTTTCGGCAGCGGGTTGGCGCGAGCGGCTAATGAAGCTGATCGCTTTTCCGCGTGGCATGGCAGATATCGCTAGGCTGTGCCAGTCGCCTAAGTAGAAATTAGCGAACTTTGTCCCGCAGAAAATCAAGTAACACCAAGATCGAAACTGAAGCAAGCAATCGCACGTCGCCGCCGCCTGTTGTAGCCCACGCAAGACACGGCTTAAGTGGCGTAAGGTCTTCAGTAAGTCTCCATTCCGGGTCCGGCTTCACCTGAGGGGAGACTTCTTCGATTATGACCTTTGACCGACGATATTTTTTCAAGTTACCTAGTGTTGGAGTTTGTGGCACTGAGGCGATATATTCTCTTCGATGAGGGAATTAATTTACAGGACGTTGAATTTCCTGTGTTCACTATAGCCGAGGTTCAGGTTCACTATAACCGAATTTTCTCATACTTATTTGTCATGTAAATGAAACGGAACTAATGACTTAAGTTCACTATATCCGATATCACTACAACCAGATTCGACTGTGCGTTGTACTTTTGAGATTTCAAAAATCGGATTTTTTGCATCATCCTGTTCATTAAAAGTGTATCTAAAAAAAGTGGTGTGATCAATTTTTCGAATCTGTGAGTAGGTTTTGCGATTTTTAATTTTTTGTTTTTACATAGGCAAGTTTTAAATTGTAAGCAATTATTTTCTCGGAAAGGACTCCAACTTTTTCTTCAAATTTTTGAATAGCAAAGAAAGTGGCACTGGTACCATTTTCGTCGAACTCTCTATATTTTCGAAATCTGAAAAAAAAATAATGAAAACGTGAATTCGAATTTCACGCTTCTTTTGATGTGCTGTCAGTTTGCAAGATGGCGGTTTCAAATTCTTGGAATGGTTCTCATTGTTGCCGGTCGTGACGATCGTATGATGCAGATAATATTGTTATGAAAGGAAATAGATTTAAGGAAGGTAGGAGATATAACGTAGAACTAACAAATATACTTCTTGTACTTTAAGAACTTTGAACTTGATGATTTTGTCACTCAAAAGTCGGATGCTCTTTTCGATGCAATTAAGGCAAGCTTGTGTGAAATTGTTCTTGGATTTCTGAATGGCTTTCGAAATCAATACAGGTATGCATGCGTTTTTTTAAATTGGATGTTTTCAAGTTGTAGCTGAGGTGTTAGTAGGGCAGAATTTGCATTATTTCAATATTACGTAACTTTGTCCAATAATTTGAGAAAGTATGTGCTGTTGTTGCACCTCTAGTAACGAAGCCGCATACAGATAACTCTTCTCTGGTTTTCAATGTCGCGCGTACAAAATACCTTTACGATCGGAATATAACTGTAGATGTGTATGAATAAAATAGACTCGTCTTTATATAATAGAAAATTATAATTTGAAAGAAAGTATTCTAAGTTACGTCCAGTAATACACTGTACTTTTCAGTAACATCGAAATTTGTTTAGCCGTTCCAGAGATTATCTCGGGCAGAAACAAAATTGTGAAAACAATCGAATGAGTATTTATATCACGTAAATAATGATATGAAATTAGAGAAGACTTATTTTGAAATCACAGACATACTCCAATTTTATTTAGGTTGATCGGAGTATTGGGAGAGCTATGTAATGCAGCGGCCAAAAGTACTGTATTTCTACTATTTCGTTTGTGGGTCTCTGATACAAAAAAGTGCTCACACACACACACACACACACACACACACACACAGGCGCGCGCGCCTAGGTAACCTTTAGGGTAAAGTGACCATATTTTGAAAACATAAAACGGGGCATTTTAGTTGTTTTTTTTTAAATCGCGTTTGTTTCATTTGCTCTTTTTTCACTAGTAGGTCAGTATTTCTCAATTGAGATTGTATACTAAGTCGCACAGAAACTCTCAGAAGCAGAAGGATCGGGTTGTTAAATTTCTTCGTAACGACGTCGTTTGCGCTAAAGCAAGTTGAAATGACGCCATAGCTGCATATTCTCTTCCTAGAAACCATAACCGACTCTAACCACTCTTGTTACGTGACACGAACACAATATCTTGTCTCACTTAATTTTTTATAAACAAATATGAATGAAACGGAATGCATTATGATAAATTTAACATTGTTGAAATTTTATTTCAAGTTATTGTCACACAAAAGGGACATTTAGCGTCCCGTTTTCCTGTCAAAACGAGACAGGGGCTCAAAATGCTGAACTGTCCCGGCTGATACGTGACGCATGGTCGCGCTGCAGGGCCATCTTGATCCTGTGCCATTAGAATCCCCCCCCCCCCAGTGGAAACGAATGGTCGCATCTGCGCTTGTAACGATGGTCTGCTTCTATAGAGCCACTGCCTCGTTTGTGAACGCGCATCTCTCACTGGGAGTCCGGTCAAGCCAAAATATTACGAAAAGGGTTTAGGTACACGATGACCCCACGCCACAAACACAACAGAAAGCATCGACGCCCTACGCAGATTTTGAACCCACTGGTGCACCCGACCCGTGCCATGTGCCACGGGGCCTTCGCACCACCCGCGTCAACTCAGGTCATTCGTCTCGCAAGTGTAGTGAATGTTTCTTCTTCGGGAGGTGGCTGTGCAATGGTGGATTTTCAGAGGAGGCAAGAGAGGCCAGGCCTCCCCACAAAATTATTAACAGTACTAAAGTTTTTTAAACTTGAACATTGTTAGATTTATCTTTGTCTAAAATTGACATTTTTATTGCTGGCGAGTAAATATTTAAAAGGGGTAATTTCTCTTGGCGCAAAAATAGTTACAATTGAAGATGGAGCCAAGTCGTTCTATGCGTGACATGTATGTAGCACTGTCAAGTACGAGCACTGCTTGTGGCTTAAGCTGACGCGCGCTTCCCCTGTTGCCACGGCAACGCCCTCGACCAATAAGAGGAAGTAGTTTCGTTTTGTCCCGCTTCGGTTCGGCACGGAGGCTCTCGCGCGCCTGGCCGCCTCCTGTGAAGGTGTGTTGCGGTGATACTGTGTGGCAGACTCAGTGGACACAATATCTTTATTGGAAATGCCTTTATCGCGGAGAAGTAATCCTAAAGGGAGAGAAATAGGAAATGTAATTATTTTATTTGGAATGTCGCCAGTAACAGTTTACCAGTAAACCAAAGGTGATTGACTTGCAATTTCTCATTATGATTCGGTGCCTGAATTAGTGTGGGCCTCCCAAGTTTTGAGGTCACCGTCCGCTGTGATCTTTCCCACTCCTCAACCAGGCATATCCCACCAGCGGGGCGCCGCCCCAGCTCCTGACCGGTCTCCCGGAATGTGTGGTAGAGTAGTGTATGTTAGTGTGTAAGATCTGAGGATAGGACAAAGTAGATGAAGGAAAGATTGCGCGCGGACCGTGGCCCGTTTGTTAGGGTACTGCTCCGGCATTCGCCTGGTGTTGATAGGAAAAATCACGGAAAACTACCGATCAGAGCAGCTGGCCGCTAGAATTCTCCTCCAGACAGCGACTGAATTTGACCTAGCCGACAAGCTAGTGTCAAAACCTGCCTGCGCCGGGACTCGAACCAAGGATTTTCCGGTCAGAGGCACTGCAGTAACATCAGTTGATACCCTGAGGCACCTCTCCCGGCCGTATTATTCGTAAAAGTGTTACGGTTATATAAAATAATAATAACAATAATAGTAGTGTAATAAAAATATGCGCAATATAAATAAAATTGACATTTTTAATCACAAGTTATCTATAACGTCCTATACAACATTGAATCTAGTTTTTTCAATGACATGCGACACCATTTGTTGCAATAGCAAGAATTTAAATACAATTACTTTAGCTTGAGAAACTATTAACCAAGGTCATAAAAATCTTAAGATTAAATATTTTTACAGAAAATGTTGTAAAATACTATATTTACAGAACGGCGCATTGTACCAAAATGTTTAGTTTCACTTCTGTAATATATTGATATATAGGAAATTATTTTATAAAGAAATATGTTTTTTAACATTTTATCAATTTATCCTTTTCCTACATTGAAATTAAACTTTTAGAATATCATGGAAGAGTCAAACGCCTTTTCACATCGAAATTTTTGACGGAAGGTTGGGTTTCGCCTTTGGGAAAAGTTTAAACGGTCCTAAAAAAAAGATTAATGTTGAAATCATTTACACTCTCAAATTTTTGATATAACGGAAAACTTGATAACATTATTTGTGCCCGTAAATAAATGAATTGCTTTAAAAATTATTCTATTAAATATTCTAAGTTGCCATACCTTTTATAAACTTGGAGGCCTCGTTGTACCTCGCACCGCTACTCTTTTCTTCGTGACTCGTGCATTGCATATTTTTCTTTCAATAACCGTTGTGCAAAATATCCTACCAATTATCTTGTGAATCTCTGTAACTGACGAATCCCTTATCATTTTAAACCTCACGCAACGCCCCCGCTTAGATCTTATTACGTGGCGTCGCCGACGCAGCAAACTGCATTAAAAGTCTTTTCATGTGTTGAACATTTCTAAATAGGGAGTTACCGTCGCGTAAGGTAGCGACGTTATGCACTAACAGTCACGTGACGGACATAGAAGTCATAACGTCTTACCTTAGGCCTAAGGCACGACCTTATACCTTCATAAATAATGCACGCATATAGAAGTCTACGGTCTCCTTACAAGCGGCAAAATGGCCGCTTAAAAACAGGAAACGGGGATTTTTCCATCTCTGACAAATCGATTCTCATGTGTGAGGCAGTTACAACTATTCCTTACTAACTCCACAACGCTGGCAAGAATTAACAGGAAATGTTGGAGAAGTGATAGGAAAGAAATTCGTGAAAAATAAGTAAAAATCATATCTTCAGGATAGTTTATGTCTTACTCTCATAATGAACGCTGTTTGAAAATATTTCCTACGTTCTCGAGAACAGTCGATTCAAAGTTACAGAGTGCATACTCATCGCAGAGGGTCACGAAATCTAAAACTCGAACACAATATATATTTATTATACTCTTGTCTCGTATCGTGGTTTAAAAGTCTCACCGCTAGCCCTGACTCTGATATATTATGCAACTTTTTTGTTCAACGCTTGAAATGCTTCTTTTGTTATAATGCATAACGCAATGTCGCAATTGGTAAAACTCTTCTGAACGTTGTTCATTACGACCTAAACTCGATAGCCACGTGATCAATAGTCTTAAGGATGTCTCCTTACGCCTGGCGTTAAAACTCCTTAATGTCATACACAGAGGCAGCATTGTTCAAATAAGCTCCTTATAGACCCGTCGTTCAACATGCTAATGAATCAGAGTAGGTGATGTTATACATCCGTTCAAAAATTCCCAGCACCCAACGGTGTTGCATGTGACCTCCGTACGGTTTATAAACTGGTAGTATTGCAATTTCAAAATTGTAACTCGCCGTGAACTAATACTTGCAGGTATGGATGAAGCGAATAGTTAGATTTTAGTACAGCTACGTTTTTACGCTTCTTTTGTTCAAATGCCCCAAAATGCACATAAAATATCACCTGTAAGCTTTTGTTCAGTGTTATTATCTAATGTTAATAGAAGATCGTTCTCAATTATTCCCGAAAATTCTATCGCAAAATCTTCTACGACTAGATTTGATTCCTTCCCGGATTTGCTTACCATTTCCACATTTTTGGTCCCTAAATTTGGAAGAGTTTAAAACACCACAAACTCATTCTGATTGGTGTTTACTTCTACTTCTGCAATTCCTCTATTAATCGCTTCCTAGGTGAATCTCTGTAAACATTATAGGTATTGCGGTCTGCACCCAAAACTTTGTAGAGGGATGCACGAACTAACCATTCTCTGAGCATAGTCATACCATTGGGAATCTATATGAATATAATATTTGGCCTATATTGAAAACTTAAAGTTTTGACCTAATGTCTTCATTTTTCTTGTGACCCCTCCAAGAGACCCCGCTAGCGGTCTCAGCAACTTCATTTCTGCTGCTTCAATCTTTTTTCCCTGTTGAGTTATTGTCCATGCCTCTGCACCACACAAGAGCACTGGAACCGCTGGAAGTTAAGAACACTGTCTTTTCTTACTTTCTTCGGCAGATGTTGCTTCATTGTACCAAGTAGCTGCAGGAATTTGGAGAGCTTTTGTTCTATGTCTTTAGAATTATCATAGGCTATATTGCAGCCCCGATAATTAAAATCTGAAACTTGTTCAATTACGTTATTATTTATTTCAATCTTTTCTCAAAGAGGAATAATTCCTTTAAAACCCATGTTTTGGATGTGGATAATTTTTAATTAAAATCTTTAGCTATGTTAAAGAGATTAAAGAGGAGACTCTTTAGTCTCTACAAAGAGAGACTCTTTGTAGATTTTCTTCCGAGTCTGCTAGGATAACCTGATTATCTACAAAAGGTATTCAAGGCAATTTTCCCAATAAAATTAGTTTTCGATTGGCTTTCCCATCACCTAATCACATCTTCAAAATATAAATTAAGGAGTGGGTGACATGAGACACTCCAGTCTTACGCCTTGATTTATAATTCTGCGTTCATCACTTAGCCCATCTCTTGTATTTACTTTTATAGTAGTATAGTTTGCTAATTTCTTTGGTTTGGGCTAGCTTTTCGGTCTTACCCCCATCACCTTAGCAGCTACCGTCTATCGCTGTCCAAAGTACATTTTTTGAAATTTTCTCAATTTTTTTGTTTCCTAATGATAGAACCGAAATATAACTTTAATAATATTGTAGAAGAGTAAACCCTCGCCCTGTATGGAAGTTTCGTTGAAAAATGTGGAGCTGTTTTGTTTTTGTTGAAGAAAACGCCGTTTGAGCGTTACTGTAAGGGCGAAACTTGAAGCCTTTTTTCACAGAAAACTATTTTGAGTTTTCTGGAAACTTCATTAGAAATCTTTTAATGCACTTCCAATTAAGTCGTGTAAGTGACTGAGCGCAAGTGTATGTAAGTGGCAGTATGAGGGAAAGTGACTGAGCGCAATGTGATGTAAGTGTGCAGTATGAGGGAAAATGACTGAGCGCAGAGTGGATGTAAGTGCGCAGTATGAGGGAAAGTGACTGAGCGCAATGTCGATGTAAGTGCGCAGTATGAGGGAAAGTGACTGAGTGCAGTGTGAATGTAAGTGTGCAGTATGAGGGAAAGTGACTGAGCGCAATGTCAATGTAAGTGCGCAGTATGAGGGAATGTGACTGAGCGCAATGTGGATGTAGGTGCGCAGTATGAGGGAAAGTGACTGAGCGCAGTGTGAATGTATGTTTGCAGTATGAGGGAAAGTGACTGAGCGCAGAGTGGATGCAAGTGCGCAGTATGAGGAAAGTGACTGAGCGCAGTGTGAATGTATGTTTGGAGTATGACGCAAAGTGACTGAGTGCAGTGTGAATGTATGTTTGCAGTATGAGGGAATGTGACTGAGCGCAATGTCGATGTAAGTGCGCAGTATGAGGGAAAGTGACTGAGCGCAGTGTGAATGTATGTTTGGAGTATGACGCAAAGTGACTGAGTGCAGGGTGAATGTATGTTTGCAGTATGAGGGAAAGTGACTGAGCGCAGAGTGGATGCAAGTGGCAGTATGAGGGAAAGTGACTGAGCGCAGTGTGATGTAAGTGAGACGTATGAGGGAAAGTGACTGGGAAAGTGACCGAGCGCAGAGTGGATGTAAGTGCGCAGTATGAGGGAAAGTGACTGAGCGCAATGTCGATGTAAGTGCGCAGTATGAGGGAAAGTGACTGAGCGCAGTGAGAATGTATGTTTGCAGTATGAGGGAAAGTGACTGAGCGCAGAGTGGATGAAGTGCGCAGTATGAGGGAAAGTGACTGAGCGCAGTGTGAATGTATGTTTGGAGTATGACGCAAAGTGACTGAGTGCAGTGTGAATGTAGTTTGCAGTGTGAGGGCAGTGAGAATGTATGTTTGCAGTGTGAGGGAAAGTGACTGAGCGCAGAGTGGATGAAGTGCGCAGTATGAGGGAAAGTGACTGAGCGCAGTGAGAATGTATGTTTGCAGTGTGAGGGAAAGTGACCGAGCGCAGAGTGGATGCAAGTGCGCAGTATGAGGGAAAGTGACTGAGCGCAATGTCGATGTAAGTGCGCAGTATGAGGGAAAGTGACTGAGCGCAGTGTGAATGTATGTTTGCAGTATGAGGGAAAGTGACTGAGGCAGGGGATCGATCGCAGAGTGAATGTAAGTGCGCAGTATGAGGGAAAGTGACTGAGCGCAATGTCGATGTAAGTGCGCAGTATGAGGGAAAGTGACTGAGCGCAGTGTGAATGTATGTTTGCAGTATGAGGGAAAGTGACTGAGCGCAGTGTCGATGCAACTGTATGAGGGAAAGTGACTGGGCGCAGTGTCGATGCAAGTGCATGAGGGAAGGCGTTGTGTGTGGCAGGTGTCGATGATGGCGGACGGCGCGGCCGCGGCCCCGCCCGCGCCGGCGCCGCACATCAAGGAGGAGCCGTCGCTGGAGGGCGTGGCGCCCGCCTGCAGCCCCTCCGACGCCGCGCTCTACTCGCCCTCCACCACCGTCCTGCACGGCGAGGTGAGCCAGCCCCACACACGCACCTATGCTTCTTGGGTGACGCCGCGCAGTGGGCTGAGCGGCCGCCTGTCATGTCGCAGCCTTCCTCAGGGCAGTAACGACGCGTTGCTGCGCGTCGAGAATTAAGTATTGTCTGGCCTGGACGCCCGGGTGGGAGGTGGGCGCCGTGATTGGCGGAGGGGTCCCTCTGATTGGCTAGCGGTGTGAGACAACCCGGATTTCGAGCCGGCCGTCCTCGCGGTCGGACGGTTTGGGGCAGCCCCGTCGCAGTCGCGGATTGGTGGTGGTAGGTCATACGTCATAACCGACGCAACGCGGCGTCACCCAGACAGCCAAGAAGTCAAAGTTACGTAATGGCGCGGAAAATCGATTCCCAAATTTTAACGGAAGTAAATGTTGCGGAGTCACCTGATACGGAGAAATCTTATTCCTATATTAAGTAAATCACTGTATCTAACACGTTGTGTAGTCAGATTTCATGTTTTGTGGCACCTTCAGACCGAAAAATCGATTGACTGCAAAACGTGTCTGACCCATTTTGGTTTATCGCCACAACCTAAACGGTTCAGCCAAATTTCTCCGAAATTGATATCCCCCCCTAGCGATATGAAAGAATTCGAGAATTTGCGAGTTTTAAACGGGCGTTTGGATTTTGGAGGATTCTTCACATGAAGTCTCAATATTTTCAAACTTTTCTCGAATTTCAAAAGTTTCTCAAAATTTAAAGAATAAACATTGTGCTCGGCTAGCATAAAAGACGCTTAGCAGAATGGTGTAGATCTCATTTTCGTGGAAAACCCTATTTTTCAATTTTTGCGAAAGTTTATTTTTTTTCGGCGTACTCTTGTCTCCTACAACTACAATATTGAAGATATTTTTTTCCTTCATGAATTCTGTTTCTTAAACACTGATCTTGAAGTAGTCATGAAAGTCTTTTTTTTAAATAAGTAGTTTTCGAGTAATTTGGCGTGAATGGCAAGTTTCAAGTTTTTTAAACAATTATTTTCTCAAAATTTGCTGCAATTTTTTTCTTTGTACTTAGCAAAAGTTGGTGAAAAAGATGTGCTAGTGTCATTTCCGACTTACTGTCTGTATTTTCAAAAATTGCAAAAGTTTAACACTTGAAATCTACAAAATTGAAGGTTTTTCCTTTAATAAAATCTGTTCTATAAAACCAGCTCTTTAAAAAATGTCATATGCTGATTTTTCGATTAATTTTTGCTTGGAATTTATGCACTTTTTAAATAAAAACATTTTCCCAAAAATCACTCCCAATATTTTTTTTCTTCAATTTTTGTCCCCTGGACAGAAGGGGGAACGTTGAAAAGAACTGTCTCATTTTCATTGAACTCTCTGAATTTTTGAAAATTGCAAATTTAGAACTAATACAGGAAAGTACAACATGCAGTTGTAGCTCCTATAGTTGTTTTTTATTTTTATTTTGAAAGTATCCTTTTAAAATTTCAACATCGACCGGGAAACATCAGTTAAACGGGTTAAATCAAATCCTGTGTGCTGTTTAGTGTCTTGTGTTGTTCACAGTCGGACTGACTTTTTGAGAGAAAAACTTTTCTGTCAAGAGCTCCCAAAACATGAATTTTAACTACATTCTTCTATAAGCTCGTATCCTGTAAACGCACTTTGCTGTACGTGATGGCAAAAACAAAGAAAACTGTTATTGTGGAAGCGAACCCACGCCTTTAGTTCGGAAAGCCAGAGCGATACTCGTACACCGGGAGCCGGATGCTTCCTAATCCATTTGATAATAGTGAATGTGCATGGTACATGCGTGTGTGCCAAAAACACCTTTATACTTAGATTTATTTAACGTGGTGCCGCAAGGTCACGAGCTAGAAGGGGAGGGGGACATTGTCGTCCAATCAGTAGCTCCAAAACCAAAAATTTAAATCCAAACGAAGCTCCCGATTGGATGGTCCCCCCCCTCGTCGCCCTGCTCGCGGCCTTGCGACGCCACGTTAAATTAATCACAGTATACATGGAGTAATTGCCTCCTACTTTGCTACGAATACTTTCAAAATGGTTGAGAATTAAAAAAAAATCGTAGTTTTGGGATTCAACACTTTGCCTGCTACTTTTTACTTGAAAAAAAAAAACGTGTTTTTGTGGGTAGCGGGGGGGGGGTGCCATGCGCGGACTAGCGTTTGTTTTGTTCAATGCAACCCGCACTGCGCCTATGTACTAAGGGGCTGCGTTGCAGAAATGCCAAGAAAATTCGACGGGGATGTGAGCGGTGCCGGTCGTGGAGAGATAGCGGGGATTGATCAGGACGGGACGAGGGAAGTTGGGGTTAGGGGGAGGGAACTGCTCATTGGAGCGGAACGGGGCAAGGTTGGGAGCAGGATGAAAAATAAAATTACCCTATTTTACACTATTCATGGAATTCATTCCTTTTCGAGTCCAGTAAATGAGTGTGATGAATAATTTCCCCAAATTGTTCAACATACATTAACTAATTTTTCGACAAGGACTCTCCTAACCTTTGGAAAACATACAGACACTTCAATAATACTCCAAACACCATTCCTACTGTAGATTACAACAGGAGAGCAACCACAGCTGAATATAAAGTAAAAATGTTATCAGATTATTTTGCAAATAATCTAAAGTCAAATCCCGTTTCTGACTATCTTTCAATAGAAAAATCATCCATTTCCTCGGTAAACAATACTCATCTGTGTCTCTGCCAATTAATTACAATGCTCCATTCAAGGTATAAACGCACAAAAACGCGGAAATCAAGAAATCCGTGGGAATTGACAATTTTTCTGTGAAGGCACTTAAAAACCGTTCTATTCGCAACATTGCCTTCTTAACAGGCATCTTTAATGGATGCCTAAGACTTTATTTTCCCAATGTATGGAAGCAGTCAGTAATCATCCCAATTTTAAAACCTAACAGACCCCCAATGACCCCACCAGTCACAGGCCTGTACGTCTTCTATCTGTATTAAGCAAATTATACGAGAAATTAATACTATTTGCACTAAAGTTTCCTCTCTAATAATATCATCCCTTCCTGTCAGTTTGGATTCAGATCAAATCATTCTACAGTCTACCAACTCTTAAGCATTACTGAAGACATCACCAAGGCCATTCATAATAAGAAAGACCTAACAGCAGCTTTTTTTATTTTGCACATGCGTTTAATCGTGTCTGACACTAAGACTTACTTTACGTGCCCACTCTCTTCCACTTTGCTCAACACATTCACTTCAGAGATACCCGTTAAAGCAATACACACAACAGCGCTTAATGCTGACGACACAACCATCTCTGCAGTGCACTCACAGCTTTCCTCCGTCGTACATCACCTGCAAGACGCTCTAAACATTTTTCAGAATTGGACATCTTCATGGAGACTTAATCTAAACCCGTCCAAATGCGAAGCTCAAATATTCTCTATTCGGCGCATCAACAATCCCACTCTCACACAGATTTAATAATCAAAACGTTCCTTGGAATCCTCCAAGTAAATCAATGAAATATCTAGATGTGCTCCTTGACACCAGACTAACTTGGAAAGCGCACATTTTAAATAGATGTCAGAAAGCACAGGCCGCACTTTTTAAATTGTATCCTTCAATAAACAAAAAGTCGACTCTTAAAACATCTCTCCCTATTACTGTACAAAACTGCCATAATTACATATGCATGTCCGATCTGGGGAGGAGCGTAAAACTCTTCAAACATTTCAAAATAAAATCCTTCGCACTGCCGTCAAAGCGCCTTGGGTGACCATCAAACAACTCCACAGAGGGTTTGTCCTTCACACGATTGATGATTATACTCGTATCAGTCACCAATCAATTTCTTTTTCTTTTCTTACCCTCCCCTGCAACTTCCGTATTCAACCTAGGAAAAATATTTAACCAACACCGAAGAATCAAATCTAGATTCCCAAAGGCTGCATTTAAACCGCCCTAAAGAGATGCATGATTTCACAAATTTACTTTTAACTTTCTTTTCTTCCTGCAATTGTCTTATTCTCCCATATTCTCGCAAAGAAAACTATTGATTATTGAGGTCTCCAGTGGGAGTATCCTCGCTCTCCTCTTTGTAACACTTAGTACTAAGTTTGCTATGTTGCAGTTCATATTCAATCTTGTAAGCAAGCGCCTACTTCGCTGCACAAGAAAATAAAATTAATAAAAAAAATATTTCATGCCTAGCTTTGTTCAGATATGTTCTTACAGTATCTGGCATTGAACTTACCAATTAATCGTAGTAGCTCTTTATGTTATACTTCCGTTCAGAAATTCCCAACACCCAATGGTCTAGAATATTACCCCCATACAGGATATGAACTGGTAATATTTCAATTTCAAAATTATTATGACCGTTAAAAAAATACTTGAAGGAATGAACAATGCGAATAATTAGAATTTAGCACAGCTATATGTTGTCCGTTTGTTTATATGAAGAAAAATGATCACCTGTAAGGTGTTCTGCGTTATTTTCTGTTCTTATTATAAGATCATTCTCAATTAATCTGACGCTAAAGCTTCAACAACGATACACTGGATTCCTCCGAGTTGCTTAACATATCATATTTTTGTCCCTTAATTTTTTAAGATTCTAAAACTCCACAAACTCAGTCTGACTTGTGTTCTGAAGGCGAGTATATGTAAACATTAAAAAGTTTCTGTTTTGTATGTTTATATGTATAGGTGAATACGTTTTGTGACATTGAATTGAAAATCCATCTTTGCACTTTTAAGAAATGAATTTTCTTAAGTATTACACTTACATTTCGATTTTCTTCTTATTTACTTCCTATTCTTCAAATTCAATGTTCCAAGGCAGTTTGAAAATCTATATAAATAAAATTGACTCGCCGAAATGTATGTAAGCGCATTACTTTCGAACAACTGCACCAAATTGGATAATTCTTTGTGTGTGTGTGTGTGTGTGTGTGTGTGTTTAGTTATTCTCTGGACAAAATTTGTTTAAAAGAATGTTTTTTTAATAGAACAGATTTTTTTTTAAATCTCAAATTGAAAGTGAGTGAGTGAGTGAATGATACAGAAGACTGTGAGAGATTTTCAATTTATTAACAAATTATTAAAAGAGGAAAATGGAGAGGGGAAAGGGGAAAAGGAAGAGGGAAAGGAAGAGAAGGAAAGAAAAAAGAAAGAAAAGGAAGAGGAGAAGTTGGAGAAAAGGGGGAGAGGGAGAAAAAGAAAGTGAAAAAGAGGGAGGGAAGGAGAGAGAGGAAAAAGGAAGGAAAGAATATAGGAAGAAAAGACAGAAGCAAAAGGAAAGAAAAAGAGATAAGTAAAAGTGAGATAAAAAGATAGGGGAAAGGAGAGAGGTTGGAAATGAGAGGGAAAGAGGTAAGGGAGTGACGAAAAGTTAGTGAAAAGAGAGAGGGAGAGAGAAAGAGGAAAAATAGAGAGAGGACAGGACGTCTGCCGGATTCTGCTAGTTTATTATATACAATACCCTTGAAATTCTTCGCATCTTAAAAATTCTCCAATGCGATTTTCATTTCATAAGACTGCTTTGTAAACTATCAGGGTGCCAACCTGACGGAAGAAAATTATGGTGCCGTGGACTGCAAATAACCTAGGCCCACTTCTCCTATGTTGAGAGGCGAGCACTAGCGTAACAAATTGAACACTCCGCCATATTATAGGCAAACGATGGAGCGGTCATTTAAAACTGTGTCTTGAGGCTCTTTTCACGGGATATTACGAATTCAAAACTTCGGAAATCACATTGTAATAGTTCCTATACACTATGATAAATAAATTACGAGAAATGTAAAAATTTAAAATGTAAATAATTGGAAATAGCGCAAATCGTTTGACTTTCAATTCAGCGAAGATAATTTCATCATTCTTGCATCGTTTTGTTGCCCTCCGTAGCTAATGCATAGTTTCTTTTTCTGAAGGAGAGAGTCAAATAATTCTTTAAAGTGAAAATGATTTAAGTAAAGATTGGCACACAGAAATCTTTATTCTCAAGAATCCTATGAAGTGACCAAACGTCATGTAATCTGTCTTCTAATTTTTACTTTCTCGTATACTTACGAATATACGGAGTAATATACGTAATATGGAAAAAGTTATGTAACGCTGCGGCAAAAAACGGTGATTTTTGGACAGAAAACCTCGTACATGGGGTCCAAAGAAGAGGTGGATAAATTCTGTTCTAAACTGCAGTAAATTACTCCCTTTAACACGTTATGTAGTCAGATTTTTAATAATACGAACAAGGTCTCAAATTAATAAAATATTGAAGTATTGAATGAAGCGAAAATCTGAACAACTTTGTGCACTTCTACAGTGGCGTAACCAAACATGAAAATGCTAAAGCCGGAGTTTCCATTGCTATTGGTGAAAGATTCGGTAAATATATAAGAAGTTGGGAATGTATAAACGAACGTCTTATTAATGTAGTGTTAAAAATCAGAGGAAAATACATAAGTGTTGTAGGAATATATAATTTGAATGAAGATGCCCCAATAGCTAGGAAAGATGATTTTGAAATGACAATCCAGACAGTATTCCTTAGTCCCATGAAATAATATTTGCAGGAGACTTTAACGGTAGAGTTGGAAGGGAAAAGAACAACAACATTGTGGGTCGATATGGAGAGGAGACTCGCAATGACAATGGTAAAAGACTTATTAATATTTGTGAAGAGTATGAGATGAAAATTAATAACACTTTCTTCCAACATAAGGATATTTACAAGTACCCCTGGTACCAACATACAAAAAAACTAAAATCTATAATAGACTTATGTATAACCGAGCGAAAGACTTCACTCAAAATACAAGATGTTTGAGTGAAACGGGGAGTCCAATGTAGTGATCATTGTTTGGTAATTGCTAAAATATACATACCATTTACTTCAAATAGCATGGATAAAGAAGATAAAGAAGGATTTGTCATGAAACCTACCAAATACAAATTAAGCAGTCTCTTCGATGAGAGTACAGCGTTTTTTACAGAAAAATACTTGAAGTTAAACTCTTGGTAAGGCACAAACCAATAGAAAAAGAATATGAACACAAAAAAAGGCATTTACCAAGCCCAGAAGAGGTTTTAGATACTTGTAAATTAAAACCGAAACACTACTGGTGGGACACAAGTCTAGAAGAAAAGATTAAAAGGAAAAGAGAGCTGTATTTAAAATGGCTTAGTGACGAGAGAAATGAAACTAGTTTACAGTACAAAACAATAAGTAGAGAAGTAAAACAAGAAGTGATATCAAGGAAGAATGAATTGTGGCTGGATAAATGCGATTATATTTCATAGATAGAGCAGAAAGCTCAGAAATCTGGAAATTAATTCAATGTATTAAAACGAATGAAAAAAAAAATGCATGATCAAATATCAGCATCAATAAATGGAAAGAGTACTTTGGAAGACTGCTGCTAGAAATCAGAAAATTCCAGTCAAACAAGGAAGTGAAGTTTGAGCAAAGAGTAGATCTGGCAATTGAAGATTTAGAAAAAGCGCTTAAGACCATGACATCTAATATGTCACCTGGACCGGAAGATATTCCGGCAGAACTACTGAAATATGGTCCCTATGAACTGCACCAAATGCTCAAACACATGTTTTCAAGGTGCATGATTGGAGAAGATCCTCCTCAGGAGTGGCGAACATCTTACCTGACACCGGTCCATAAGAAAATATCTAGAGACTGAAACAAACTACAGAGGAGTAGCAGTTATTGGATCTATAGGTAGGCTGTTTAGCAAAATAATCCGAAATAAAATAGGGATAAAAGGAAAAATCGGAAAGGAACAATGTGGTTTTATTGCCGGTTGATCGGTCATACACAATATACATTAAAACAGCTGGTAGAAAAGAACAAGGACAGGTAGGGAAGTTCATTGAGGTTTCATCGATCTTCAGAAGGCATATGACAATGTACCGGTTGCTAGAGTTTGGGAAGAAATGGATGGACTTAAAATTAATGAGAACTTAATCGGAGACGCACAGAATCTATATAGGAACAAGACCTTTTAGATTAAGAAATACAGTAGACTCTCGGATCCATTCCCGGTCAGTAAAGGTCTTCGTCAGGGCTGTTGTCTTTCTCCAACACTGTTTGAAATCTACCTGCATCAAATTTTACAGTAGTGGGAGAAATAATGCATAATAATGGGAATGACGATCGGGGAGGATAAATTATATTCATTATATTTTGCCGATGACCAGGTAGTAATTGCAGAAGATGCGGACGCTTTGAGTTTCATGAGCCGTAAACTCCATGAACATTTTTTTAAAGCAGGACTATCTACATGAACAAAACTGAACACCTGGCAGTTGGTACAATGAGGTTGAAAATATTCTTCTGGAAAATGGGGTAAAATGAAAGGGATACACATATAAATATTTGGGTGTACTCTTTACAAAAAAAGGGAAAAAGCCAAGAAGAAATGAGAGACGAATAAGCTTGGGGAGAAACATGACACGAAGTATAAACTCTGTCTTATGGAACAAAACCATTACTAGCACTACTAAAAGACGTCTTTTATCCACGCTAATCAAGAGTGTTACAACGTACGGTTCAGAAGTTTGAGAAGTTGATAAAAGAACAAGAGGGAAGCTGTTGGCCCTTGAAATTGACTACTGGCGTCGAAGTTGCTGTTACAGCAGACATGACAGAATCAGGAACGAAGAAATAAGAAAGAAAATGGATGTAAAGAAATCTATCTTTGGCGAAATAGAGAAAAATCATATGGTTTGGTATGGTCACGTTATGCGAATGAACAGACGAAAGATGGCCAAAACGCGTCCTGCAATGGGTACCGACAGAAAGACAGAAGAGAGGAAGACCCAGAATTGCATAGCCGCAGGGAGTGCGAGAGGCTTTGACGGCGAGAGAAATGCAGGAAAATCTATGGTCCAATAGAGAGGCATGGAGACTGAGAGCGGAGACACGGCGTAAGCTGTAGAGCAAATCCGTATTATATATATACTATACCCATTAAATCCGACGGACGGATCGACAGTCGGACGCACAACTAGTTTGAGGTATCTCGAACCATCCTCCATCGTAGAAGCCAGACCTCATGTTCTCTCCGAACATCGCTTCCCGAGTCTCCAGGCATTCGCTTTAAAATTCTGTTGCGGACCTTGATATCTGCCTCATTCCCCCTTGGAATCTCCTTCGTCCCAATATTGTCTTCAGATACATCAACCACCCCAAAGAGACCATTTGTCCCCTGCGTCATAAATCTGGTTTAAAGTTATGAGCATAGACCACCTCGATCATGTTTTTATGTGCACTGAAGGCTCTCTTCTACCAATGATGCAGTAGCATACAGTTTCGATCTGTAATAGGGTCATGGCTTTGAATTCACTCTCTACATAGAGCATTCTCTGCTGACATGGCTGCAATTCTCGAAGCCCTTAGATAAGAGGGTTGGGGCAGAAGTCATGGCAACTATATCACACAATTGTATTTGTCGCGTGAAAGAAATGCTGTACTGTTGTGTGTTCACAGTGTTGTCAGATGCCCATGCACTTAGTTCATACCTTGTTCTTTCGTGTTCACTTTTCACATTTTGCTCCTGTGCTCGTATTCTCACCAAAAAATAGTTGCCACGACTTATGTCCCAACCCTCGTGTATCGAGTCAGCATAATTTCGGCAAGTGATTTTCAACAAATTCTCTGCTCTCTTTTCAAGCCAATTTCTTCTTCTTCTTCTTCAGACTACAACAGCTGATTTATTGTTTATTGACTTGGCTCTTCGATCCACTATTTTGTTGGAACTTAGGCAATGTGAAATCTCAGAGCCTCCTCGTAAAAGTTCAAACGTCTTACTAAACGAAAACTCTTAATGTTTAAAATACATAATTTTATTGCAATTTTCTAAATATGTTTTCCTGAAATTTTTAACTATACGCTACTTACAAATACACTTTCTTTTTTCGAGCAAAACAAAAAACAATAAAGAAAAAGTTACAGCCATTTTCCAGAAAATTTTTAAAATAATTTAATCAATAAAATTAAAAAATTGAAGCCATTTTTTGAAAATTTGGAAAACGACACAGGGGTATCATGTAGAGTTTGCCTCAAAATTAAAAAATCATTAAGATCTTCACAACGGCACAACTAGATCTTACTCATGACTGTTTACCAAGTCTCGACTCAATATCTTCTAATCTGAGAGACGGACGGGCGAAGAAACTTTGATTAGTAATGAGAATTTGGCATAATTTTTTTAGATGTGTACACGTATGGAGCATAGAATTACGTGTTCAGACGAAGAGTAACGTGTAATTTGTGTTAAAAAGAGCATATTTGCAGAATGATACAATAGATAGTATTTAATAATTACTGTTAAACTACTAATAGTGTTCGATCTATTTGCTAAAAGCAAGCAGATAAATTTCAGAAATAACTGTTATTTATGTAAAAAAGGAAATGATAAATTAGGTACTATAATCGTAAACATGTTATAAATTGCTTGAAGTTAGGTTTTTTATTCGATAGGATTACCAGCCTTGGAAATATTTGTATTATTTGCCATAAATTTACACGTTTATAGTTGGGGTTTCGTAAGTGGCAGCTGAGGGTTTCATCTTCAAGATGGATTGTTGCACGACTTTTTGCGTCTTTCTCGGATCTTTCGCAAAATGTCGCATGATCGAGACCATATCAAGCAGTGCATCAGATCAAGCGACTCGCGGCACGACCGAGAAAGTCGCGAATAGCCGTGCCACATTCCATCTTGAAGGTAACACCATCAGCTGCCACGTTAGGAAAACCCAAATACATACTCCTACGGATGTACGTAAAGTGAAGGGGCAAAGTAGAAATGAGTAATATTTAACTGTCCTACAAATTTGTTTATTATAGTATTCGTGCATTTACTATTTCCTTTTTTTTTTTTCAAACACAAACGTACAGTTGATTGATTTTTGTAAGGCAAGTTGGCAGCGAAAATGGATCGTTTTAGCGGACTTTGTTGCTACCAAGCTCTCAATGACTTCGTTTGACACGTCATTGCGCTAAATGGCATCACAGTGCTTTAAAATTCTTCTAATTCATCCCATTATTGTCGATGTGATGATTGTATGGTGTAGATAATATTCTTAAGAAAGGAAATTGATTGAAAGAAGGTAATAACTTTAACTTCGAACTAAAGAATACACTTCTTTTCCAATCTTTTGTTCACTGATTACGGTATTCAAAAGTTGAAAGCTGAATTGAATATAATCAAAGTAGGCTTGTGTGCAATTATTCTTGCTTTTGTGTATTATGTGGGCAAATACTATAACAGTTAAAATTATTCATGTTTGTTTCGTTTCTTTAAGTTAGAA